>CAUYON010162918.1:0-63293 GCA_963573935.1 Arctocebus calabarensis | reverse complement strand
ATTGGATGGAGCAGCTGGTCTTACAGAACCATCACAACTTTAATAAATTGCTCGAGGGTTCTTGGTGCTGTAATGTGCTTCACAGGCAGCAACATAAGCTGACTCTGGGAAGAAGTCATCATGGTATTCTGCTAAAAACCTGGAAAAAAAAAAGGCCCCCAATGAGCATCCACTAAGGGCTAAATACCATTAAGCAAAATATTATCTTTCAACCTACTAACATTTCAACTCTTTTTTGGTATTAGGAAGAAAAAAAAAGACTATAATAAAGATTTCTCTATCGATGTTGATTAAAGTCATTGCATTTATCCGGAGTTTACTTTAATTACTATTTATCTGAAATCATTTTCCTATCAAATAGGGAACAAAAAGGTGTACAAAAAGAAATAGAATCTACACTCCACTAGGTGGCAGTCTGACTATAGAAGCACTTCAGTGGGGGGGGGGTAGCTTCTGAATATTTCTGCATTTTCCTATTGTTCAAACTATAAAAAAATTCATAAATTCAACAAATGGTATGAGAAATTTATGTTCCTTATATGAGCAACATTACACCAAAATTGAACAGAATAACCAATAATAGCATTTCATGTTTAATTTGCCATGCCAAAAGACAACAGTTCTAGCTGTACCAAAATGTAAAAAGATTTACATGTGAAGATGGTTATTAAAATGAGGCCAGGCATTCAAGAGTCTGCAACATGCAGACAATGTCTTGATTCAAATTTCAACCTGATTTTGCCATGGAGGGCTAAAACATTCTTAAATGTGCAATATTAACCAGTAAGCTAATTACTTTCATACTTGTTTTCCCAGCTACCTCCCACCTGCCTAAATTCCTAAATATGGTATCTTCTTCAGTAAAAATGAGGCAAAATTCACTGGGCAGTTAACTTTTTTTCCTTCTATGATTATAATTTTCTTTTTATTGTCATTGAGTCCATTGGTTCTTACTGATACCTTTGGATATATTTTTTAAATGTCTTACTATATTTATCTATAAATCCTTCTAAGTACTTCTTAAAATTCCAATTTACACTTTGTTAAAGGCATAGTTCAAAATCAGCTGGCTTTCCTGAGCTAACTTGCACAGCTACTTCTTTATATTTTCTTGGCACTATTTGATTTTAGTTTACAAAATTTTATACCAAACAAGGAGTTGTAGGTTTCTTTGAGAAGCAGGCTGAGAGGGAAGAGGGTATTTTTGAAACTTGTTTCCAATAAAATGTCTAATTTCACTCATGGACATTTATTTGAAATGCCTACTTTCATGAAAGTTATCTTTTAAAACCAAAAGACTCATTTCTTTGACTGGGGTGCTCTCCATTGTGTGATTAATCAGGGTAGGGCTTGACAATAAGGAAAAGGTGCCCCTTAAAGAGAAGGGAGGAACAAGGTCAGGTAGTAGGACAAGCTGGGCAAGGCAGGGTGACGACTACCAGCCTTGAAGACCAAAGAGAAGCACAGGAGCACAGGTCAACAGACACCATCTGGGCAGGAAAGTGGGAAAGAGTAGAGCATAGGGCTGAATGACCCTATTTGATAGGAAAATGACTGGTTTTGTCAGTTCTTAACTCTAAAGTAAAAGCTAAAATCCAACATGTAAATGTTCTTACTTAAGTTAATGAACACACCAGAAAGCAAAGTCTAATGGTTGAGGTAATCCTGAATAAAACATGTAAAACTAAATTGTTATCAATCACTTCTTTAGAAAATTTATTTTTTATTTATAAGCTTATTCAGTTGGATTCTTCTAGTGACAAAAAACCTTACCTCTGTATAATGAATCTCCCCTGACTCAGAACTACAGAAATTATAGAGAAAAGAAATATATATTAAAAAAAAACCACTCTATTTTACCAGTATGGTTAGAACCCAAGCATACTTAGGTAATAAATATTTACTATTATTTAAAACACCACAGAGCTGACAGTAGACTTGCTAAAGTGTGTGTGAGAGTGTGTGTGTGTGTGTGTGTGTGTGTGTATGTATAAATAGCAACAGAGGTTAAGTAATGACAAAGCAATAAAAATACCTCAGAAAGAGATCAAAGTGCTTCAGTAAAGCCTTCAAATTCTTCTCAGAAAAGGACATCTTTCCAAGGATTTCTGGAAGTTTTACTGCATTAAAAATAAAGGCAAAACCATTTATAACTAGCAGACTCTAACAACACATAGGATGCACTCAAGGATTATCCAGCTCTCTCCTCATCCTATTGGAAATGAAATTAACATCAATGTCATCGAACGAAAACAAGAATGCCTACTGAACAAAGAAAGAGTGGCAGTACAAATATTATAAATGCAAGTTTTATGAAATGTAACATCTGTTCAGTACCTTTTCTTTGAATAGGTTAACTTCTGGATGATTTTTCTTAGACCTCAAAATTTCTGTGTTTAGATACTTAGAGCCCAACTCATAAAATGTACATAAGCTAATAAGAGCTCTAAAAGCAAAGCAAAATGAAAAATGGAAAGAGGAAAGCAGGAAGCAGGATGCTTACCAAACAACCTCAGCAAGTGTTGTGCCCCATAAATGTAAGAAGGTGGAGGCGGCTGGTCACCTGGTGGGTAATTGTCTGGCACAAGCTTCCAGGAAAGGACCTGACAAAAGCACAAATTGAACACTTTTGTTACTCTTAATGGAGACATTTCCAATCACTTGCAAATATTGACAGTAAATTGTACGTAGAGGAAAATAAATATGCCCCTATATCAACACAAACACAAGTTAATAAAAACAAAGATGAAAGACAAAATGGCTGAAAATTAGATTGAAGAAATATTTAATTTCTTAATTCTCAACAGCTATTCCCTATAAATAACAATAACTATTTTGATTCTTTACCCCTTTTTCTTTATTGAAAATCCTGATGCAGTAGTGAGAATGAAGCATTAAAAAGTCACTCAAAGATGTTTTGAGTAATATTACCATTTTCATAAGATTCCCTGATTTCTTGTTGGGAGATTCATTATGGAAGCTAATTTGAATCTTTTAACCCATGAATCAACTGAAAGAAGACTTCAAACTTGGTAACTATTTTCTCTGCCCTCACTCGGAATTTCAGAACTGTGGGTGGACCTGGGGCTTTTGATAAAGGGAAGGCTGTATTTCAAAATTCCCTAATGAGTTTCTATAGAAGTACTTCAGCAGATTACAGGCCCATAACCTTTTCAATTGAGTTGCCACTGTGCCTTTTGGGACATCAAATTTAATATTGAAATTGAAATTAAAAGAGATCCTTCAGGAGACAAAGAAAGGTATCCCCCCCAAACCTAGAAATACTGAGTCAATTAGACAAATCAACTATAGAAGCTAACAGACACCAAGGTGGCGCCACAGGACTCTAAGATGAAGACCCTTGTTTCACTTCAGCCCTAACCTCACCAGCTCTAGGCTCTCCCATAGATCCCCAACCCCTGCCTCACCCTTCTGCACTATAAATTGCTGAGGGCAGGGATTGTTTCAGCATCTTTACACAGTGGACACAGCTGAAAGCTTGGGAACCATTTTGACAGTGGCAGTCAAAGGGAACATACAGTAATTTGCAATCAGTAGAGGCATGAACCACAGTTCAAAAGCAGGTCAGCTGGCAAGTTAGCAAGTGGCTCTACCTCACTCACTCAAGTCTGCATTTCAATCTAGTATATAGCCTTCTACTTATCAAATACACATTTTATGGGTGAAAAAAGTAGGTTTCTGATGGACGGATTCTCAGTGTAGCATGCACAGGAACCATCAGTGGATCTTTACTAGCAATGTGTGAGGCCAGGCACACACTTCTCCTGATGCAGTGGGGCTGCAACTGGTTAAACAATAATGTGATAGAGAAGCAAGTAGAGAGATAGGAATTCACTGAGGTCTTCTGAGTCCTTCTAAGAGCCTGCTGAACTCCAATTGTTTACCTGAAAGCATACTTTTTCTACTTTTTTACGATGGCTTGTGACTGTACCTGTAACTACTAGATGTCAGACTCTACTGACCCAGAGTGTGAATGTTCCTTGCGTGAATAGAGAGGTCCCCTTTTAAAGAAACATGATTCCCCTTAAATGATAAAACCTGCAGTGCCTCCTTATCTGAAAAGTCTCTGTGTTAGCAAGTGGTTGAACTAGGAATATCCTAACCTATCCTTGACAATCCTCATAACATGAATCAGGCTTTCTATGTTTTTTCCCCTCAAAATCAAGGTCAGCCAACTGTAGCCTCCAGGTCAAAATAAGCCCAAAGCTCATGTGCTCAAAATAAATGGGGGAAAATATCAAATGAATAGTACTTCATGATATGTGAAAGTCATATAAAATTAAATTCTCAGTGTTCATGAATGATTTGGTGGGAGGCACAGGTACACAGTCACAGCCATTTGTTTATATGGACTGGCTATACTGCTTTCCCACTGGTATAATATCGAGAGACCATATGGTATGGATCCCTGAAAACATTTATAAACATGACCAAAAAAGGCTTGCCAATCCCTGTTCCCAATATCAAATATTCTTTGCCTTGGCTCAGCACCTATAGCACAGTGGTTACGGAGCTAGCCACGTGCACCAAGGCTGGCAGGTTTGAATCCGGCCCTTGTCAACTAAACAACAATGACAACTGCAACAAAAAAAAAACAGCCAGGCATTGTGGCAGGTGCCTGTAGTCCCAGCAGCTATTTGGGAGGCTGAGGCAAGAGAATTGCTTAAGCCCAAGAGTTAGAGATTGTTGTGAGCTGTGACGCCACAGCACTCTACAAAGGGCGACATAGTGAGACTTTGTCTCACACACACACACACACACACACACACACAAAAAAAAAAATATATATATATATATATATGTTCTTTGCCTAGTAAAGCCATCTCCCCATGTGCAACTCCCACCCATCCAGGGAGGATTCACAAAACGTGCCAATGTAATGAGACTTCTGAACTCCTGAAATGTTCTCTGCCTACACATCACCTACCAGACCTTAAAAGTAATTTCCATTTACCAAATGAAAACCAGGGGGCAAGGTTGATCTTGAGAAGTCAAGGTAGTTTGATTCAGGTGTCTGGCACAACCATGGCCTACAGCAGACCCTGGAAGGGACAACTATTAGTATTACTGTTAATAAAGGAAGAGAATCAGGTATCACAAGTAGGGGTCAGCAAACTTACAGTCCACTGGTCACATCTAACCTAACCACTATCTGTTTATATATGATTCATGAGCTACTAATATATTTTATATTTTTATATGATTGGAAAACAAAGTATTTTGCAGCACATTGAATTAAATGTGTTTCAAATTTCAATCCCCATAAATCACATTTTATTGGAACACAATTCACTCATTTTATTTACATATTGTCTGTGGCTACTTTTAGAGTTAAGTAGTCTTGACAGATGCCATATGGCCCACAAAGTCTATAATATTTACCATCTGGCCCTTTGCAGAAAGTGTGGTGACACCTGGTACACAAAGTGAAAATACTGGTATTTCAACAATCACACTTATTTAAGATAAAAAATGATCATAAGTATAGGGTTGGAATCCTAACAAAAATCAAATTTTTAGAGATTTCTCATTTTAGGAACCAAATACTGTTAAGTACAATCCTATGTACAATTTTGTGAATTTTTCCAGTAACAACAAAATGATGCTTCAAGAACCTTGATTGCTCCCAGAGGATTTAAGCAACCACAGTGGTGAGGGAATCCCTGGGGACAAACGTCAAACACTAACTCTTTACCTCATTTATTTCATTAGTTCTTCTCCCCTCAATGCCAGCGAGCACAGTACTCCCTTCCTTACTGGGAGTCAGAGGAGGAATAGGTGAAGATGATCTGCTATGCACTGGTGTCTCTTAAAAAAGAAAAGAGATGGAATTATTACACTATAAGTTACACAGCGAATAAATACTGTCATCAAGACTGTTAAAAACAGAACATAAATCTAAAATTGGCTCTCAGAAACTATTAATCTTTACCAATAAAACTTTCCTTTTGTAAAAGATAGCACTGAAATATTATTTGTTTAAAAAAGGCAATAAAGTACTGATACAATGTGGATGAATCTTTAAAACATTATACTAAAAGGAGCCAATCAAAAAGGGCCACACATAGGTATGATTCCATTTATAAGAAATGTCCAGGGTAGTAGGCAAACCCATAGAAACAGAAAATAGTTTAGTCACCCAGAACTTACAGAGGGGGGAAATAGGGAGTGATTGAAATAGGTATGAGGTTTCTTTGGGGGGATGTTGAAAATGTTCTAGAATTGCTTGTGGAGATGGTTCTACAATTCTGTGAATACACTAAAAACCACTGAATTTGTGTACTTTAAATGGGTGAATTTTATAGTAAGGAGATTATATTTCATATAGCTGGTAAAAAAAAAGATAGTACTACTGAATTATTCACTTAAAAATGATTAATTTTAAATATCACTATTACCTTAGTAAAATACAAAAAAAGGAAAAGCACTTTTTAGCATCTTAAAAAAAAAAAACTCTCTTTACTCTTCCCAGCTGAACCTTCCCAATGTTCATTCAATCCCTATTAACTGCCTACATATATATTATGTGATTCTACTTATATGAAGTGCTCCAAATAGGCAAGTCTATACAGACAAATAGATTAATGGTTGTCAGAGGATGCAAGGAGGGGTGAATGAGTGACTACTAATGGATACGGGGGATTTGGGAGACTGGCAAAAACGTCTAGAACTGGTTTTGGTGATGGCTGTCCAACTCTGTGAATAAAAACTGCTTTAAATGGGTGAAATATATTACAAAGTACAAGCACTCGATTGTATCTCCAAAAAGCTGTTAAAAAATCTTATTTTAGCACTTGATTATCCAAAAAGATTTTTTAAGGGTATGTCTTCTTTTACTCTGCCTTCTGAACTTTTCCCAATGTGCACTCAGTCATCAAGTACTTAACCACCTAGAACAGGGGTGGGAAACCTGAAGCCTGGGGCCACATGTGGCCTTTTGACTGAATCTAAATTTTACAGAACCCTGTTATTTTTATTTATTTTATTATTATTTTTTTTCTTTGTAGAGACAGAGTCTCACTTTATCGCCCCTTGGTAGAGTGCCATGGCATCACACACCTCACAGCAACCTCCAACTCCTGGGTTTGGGCGATTCTCTTGCCTCAGCCTCCCGAGTAGCTGGGACTACAGGCACCTGCCACAACGCCTGGCTATTTCTCTGTTTTTGCAGTTTGGCTGAGGCTGGGTTTGAACCCGCCACCTTTGGCATATGGGGCCAGTGCCCTGGCGCCGCCCCTACAGAACCCTTTTAATAAAGAATTTGTTCTGTGAATTTGGATTCAGTCAAGGGCTTCACTTGTCAATCTCTGTCCTAGAACTATGCCTCTAACTCTGAGCTGTGAAAGAGGGGATACAAGCAACAAGTCAGCACTTTCTCTCAGGAGCTCATAATGTAATGGGAATGGCAGGGTTGGAGGACACAAGGAAACAGGCACCTTAACACTGAGCGGCCCTGTGATGACAGCTTTGGGATTCAAATAGAGTAATGCTGTGGGCAAGCCCTGAAGGAGTCAGCTCAGCAGGAGAAGCTGGGAGAAGAACAGGGGTGAGCAGGATATGCATGAGATACACCTACAGGGGCCTGAGGATTCAGCTATAAGGAGTTTAGTGCTAACCTTTGCTTAGGAGGTCTGTGCCTCTAGGTAATCTGACAAGTCTGCAACCCACCTCTACTGCCAACTTCTTCACTGAGCCTAACATCTGCTGGTATCCACCTTTCAATTTACCTACCCATTTTCTAAGTAAAGGGTGAAATTATGTAAACACTGAGCACCACATATTTCATTAGGAAATGTGGTCTTAAATGTAAAGTGAATAATACTAGTAAGAGGGATTCACTAACAAAAGTTAAACAGCCACACTTTCATTAATTTGGGAAAATACCCATCAGAGTATGTTATGATAGCTAATGTTAGCTTCTGCAGCAAGGGTAGGGAACCTGCAAGCTTAAGGCCACATGTGGCCCTCTAGGTCTTTACATATGGCCTTTTGATTGAATCCAAACTTCACAGAAAGCTGAGGGGTGCCAGGTTCATGATTTAGTTCTAACTTCTCCCATCTGATGGGTCCCACTACCACATGAGGCTGGCTAGTGAGAGTTTACAGAGCTCAAGTACTCCAAACTATTGTCAGCTTTTGACAACGGTGCACTGTATTTCTGTTGGAAGTAGAACTTGTGAATACTTGTGCAGCTCGAAAATATTTTTTAATTCCATCTGCTTATCAGCCCATCGTGTCAAAGAGCAAGAGAACGCTAAAGAAAAAAGAAAGATTTTAATGAGGCCTGGGAATTGCAATATTATCTTGTTTCTTTTAAAGATAAGATGACTTGCTTGCTTTGTGATACTGCAATATCAACATTAAGGAAATTCAATGCTCATCAGCATTATAACACTCATAGAGACCACAAATATTTTAAATTAGAGGGAGATGCATGAAAGATTGTATTGCAGAAACAAAGATGAAAAGCAAAAACAAAGACAATCTTTCAAGTAGCAATAAGACCTGGAAATAATGCCACTGAAGTAACATATAAAGTAGCCTAATATACTCGTGGGTGGGGGGTAGGCAAACCACTCAGTGATGTAGAAATTTTGAAAGAATGCATTATCAAAGTTGTAGGACCCAAGAGTTTCCAAACTTCTGTGCCACACAGGAAGAAGAACTGTCTTGGGCCACACATTAAATACACAAACACTAATGAAAGCTGATGAGCAAAAAAAAAAAATTCCATGCAGTATTTTTGTGATCTCCACCACCACAGGTAAGCAAAAAAGTCCTCACGTAATCCACAAGTGGCCTGTAGGCTGCAAGTTAGACACTCCTGAACACTGATAGTATTTCAAAGTTCAAACAACTGCCTCTTTCAAAGAGAAATAGAACTGATCAGCAACATGAAATAGCCTTCAACTTAACAGAACAACTTCATGCAGTTGAAGGAAAACAACTTCAAAAGGAAAATATGTATTATTCAATTGCTTTGGATGAATCCACTAATGCTTATGACTTGGCACAGGCTTTATACTTCATCCAGGAGATAAGACATCTTCTTTGCTATGAAGAGTTACTTGCCTTGGGCACTCTTACAAACAGAGCACAGGGAATAGATATATTGAATAACTTTCAAGATAAATGCAGTGAAGTTAGACTGAATTTGATAAATTTAATCAGTGTACATACAGATGGTGCACCGTCTATGACAAGAAAACATGAGGGGCTTATTGCACAGGTGAAAAAAGTATTGAGATCCAGATGCTCCCATTTCTTTATGTTGTATCTTACCTAAGCAAAATCTCTGTGCTGTAGCAATAAAATAGCTACTATTTTAACAAGTTGTAAGTATTGTAAACCATATTTGTACCAATACAACACGCCATCCTCAGTTTTGTAACATGCTAAAGTTGAATAAGGAGGTATTCAGGGTGATTTGATTTATAATTTTACTAAAGTACATTGGCTATTGCAGGATAGGTGTTATCCAAATTTTATTTCTGCAAGAACAGAGAGTTAACTACTGAAAGAAGATTTCCATAGGAATGCAGCATCTCTATGTGATTATCATGTCAGATCAAAAGGATTTCTTTGCAAGGTAAAACTAAGTCTACATATGATATGTAGCAAAAAATCCAAGCACTTCAAAAAGAGCTATCCTTTTTCAGAAGGAAATTTCCTTCAAAAGGATTACAGATGAGCTTTTCCCAGTTAGCAAACATCATTGATGAGCAGGATGATATACGCGAATCATCTGAACAATATGCACCTATTACAGAGCTATTAATTGGACAATACAATGAATGATTTACTGAGTTTGAGAATCATGACTTTACACTCAAATTAGCATTTCAGCCTCACCTGGTTGATATCACCAAGGTTTCTAAAGAACTAAAATGGAATTAAGCTCTCAGTAGGTGACATTTTAAAGACATTGTTTGATGCTAAGAAAGATCCCATCGAAGTATGAAAAAATGGATCAAAATATTCACATCTTTGGTAACATGCCGCCAATAATGCTTTCCAACTACTTATTGCCATGATCTACATTCTCCTACCTAACCCACATCAAGATGCCCTTAAGTTCACTAATGACTGACATCTAGAGGATCAACTGAAACTGCAGACCTCCAAGCTACAACCAAATATTCAAATGCTTTCCAACACAAAGCAGACATTAAAAGGTTGACTTTAAAATTAACAAATAGTTTTCAGTTTTGAAATTAAGTACATAGTAGATAGATTGTTCAAAATAATGGACATTTTTAAGATATCTAACTGGAGTTTCTTGAATGCAGCCTTATGTGATGATAGCTAAATTAACGCAGCCTTCCAATATGAGAAGTGCCCCCCCCCCGCTTAAGTATTTGTATATAAATAATGGCAATTGTTTTGGCAATGTTTTAAAGTTTAAAAGTCATTAGCAGTGGCTTTTTTTAAGTTTCACACTACAGTGAATAAATGTGTATTTTTAGAAAAATGTAAAGTCCTCCGTAATTTATCTTTCCCTTCACACACTGTAGCTGAAAATTGAGGTGTGCAGATGTGATGGAGTTTGGGTTGAGAATGAGATGAGGTCAGAGAAGATGATGGCAATCTGGGTATTTTCACTTTGAAATTTCAGGATAGAGCTTTGAATAGATAGACTACTGAGACAGAGTACAAAGAAAAAAAATCCAAAACAACCCATTCGAATTTTTCATTTTGAGTGATTCTTTAGGACTATCTGTATAAAACAGAATTCTAATAACTCCATTTGCTCACTAGAAGGGGTAGAGAGTGATGGTGAGAAAGGAAGTCTGAGTAGACAACTCAGTCCTGCCCCAGCCAGGCCTCACTATGAGATCTGTGTCAGCTGCTTCATCTTTCTGTGGCTCTGGAAAGTGAAAGTGGGTGGCGTAACAAGATTTTGGACACGTTATAGAAATCCCACACATTGCACACGCATGCAAACTTAGCACCGTGCCTGGCACAGACTTGGCGCAGAGTAAATGTTGGCTCTCCCCATCCTGGGGCACCTAGGAATGAACCTACTCTTTTCCAGGTGCAGGAACAGCTTAGGCATACTGGTGGACGTGTCCTGCTGCCGGCGCTTTGGCTGAGGTGAGGCGCTGCTCTCAGATAGCCTGTCACAGTTGGCAGTGTGTCGCGTGGACCGCCTCAGAGACTGCAATGCTTCTGGATCAGCTTTGCGCCTTTTGGGGGTGGCCGACTCACCCGTGGTCTGCTGACTCTCCGTGGACTGTGGCGTGGACGGATTCAACAAAGGTGGGCTAGGAGAGAGCTCCTCCTGGCTCCTAGATGAGAGGGACAGCGTTACACACAGCCAGCACAAGGAGCCTCTGCAGAGCCTGAGAGCTGCTCACAGGGCCTCTTAAATGCAGAAAACACTCTTTACTTCAAGAGGGCTAGAAATCTGCCCCTCCAAGTATGCCAAAACACATACTTTGTAAAAAAAGAGTTACAAAACAGTAAGTCAGGCTTGGCGCCTATGACTCAATGGGCTAAGGCATCAGCCACGTACACCTGAGCTGGCGGGTTCGAATCCAGCCCGAGCCTGCCAAACAACGATGACGGCTGCAACCAAAAAACGGCCGGGTGTTGTGGCGGGCGCCTGTAGTCCCAGCTACTTGGGAGGCAGAGCAGGAGACTCGCTTAAGCCCAGGAATTGGAGGTTGCTGTGAGCTATGATGCCACAGCACTCTATCCAGGGTGACAGCTTGAGGCTCTGTCTCAAAAAAAAAAACAAAAAAACCGTAAGTCATTCTAATCCTCTCCATAGCTCTGCAAGGTACAGTGGCATTAGAGATTGTGGTGTCCCTCTTACATTTGTCTTAGAGCAGTAGCTCTCAACTGCAATTAGTTCTGCCCTAATGGGACAGCTGGCAGCATTTGGAGACATTTTTGGATGTTGCAACTGAAGGAGGGTGTGCCACTGCCATGTGGTCAGTGGGGGCCAGGGATACAGCTAAACATCTTCTAATGCACAAGACAGCCCCACCACAAATGATGCAGTTCTAAACATCATCAGGGCCAAGACTGAGAATTCCTTGTCCAGGGAAGAAGAATATCATATAATCTCATCAAAATGTAATTACTGGCAGAACTAGAAAAGGCCACAAAGCATCAGAAGCTTTGTGGAAATACAGTCTATCCTGGATACCAGGAATCTCGAGGTTTGGCCACAAAGACTTTGACACAGGCCCCCAGTGAGTCTTGAAAAATCTCTCGACTGGGGTAAAACTGAAAGAAGCCCTCAAAGGCAGGCAGGCTGAGGGGATACCAGGACAACTGGAAGCTATGCATCAAAGGGAGAAGGGAAGAGCAGACCAAAGGTGGCTAGCACAAAGCATAGTGTATGGTGGGTGGGATGTTACTAGCACCCTTGGAAGAAGAATATATAACAGGCCAGTGGTACACAAAGGCAGCTGGTAAGTGGTAAAGAGAGGAGATGGAAGAGTGGAAATTATGAGACAGACTACTCTCTTAGGAAGAGAGGAAGGAGGGAGATGGAGTAGTAGCTAATAAAGGGAAAGACTCTAAGTTGGGGGAAATCCCATACCCCCAAAAGAAGAGACTGGAGCATGCCTGGTCATTGAGGGAGGAAAAGCAGGGACACAGCAGAACAAGAAGGGAACTAACTGTTACTGAAGAACAAAGGTCTCTGAGCCAGAGACCTTTGTGAACATTCTCTTTCAATACTAACTACCAGGGAAGCAGACATTTACTCCATGATATAGATACAAAAGCGAAAGCCCAGAAGGACCTCCCCAAGTCATACAAGCAGCAGGTGACAGAGCTTAGCATAAGTCTACCTCCTCCTCCCACTTCTGGGCCTGTGCTCTCTTCACCCTACCCCCTGCTGCCTTCTGAAAGATGGGGAAAGCTGCTCACCATCCCACCTGAGTTCTCTATGCTGGGATCGTAACCTGGTAAAATCTTTCAGAGAGAGCCATGTAAAAGTCAATGACAACTCAACTCACCCGGGGGGAGGGAGGGAACTACCTGCAAGGCAGTTTTCAATCTTTTCCCTCCTCCAAACATGCTGGCCCCATAGCATAAGACTGAACTATTGAAAAAAAAAATCAAATATTGCATTGCTGACACATGAGGGTCAAAGTTCAAGCCACTGAACTTACCTAGTAGTGTTCGTGGCACTTTCCTTAATTGGAAGAAAAAATTTAGCTGAAGTCACCTTTTTATACTGAGTTTGTTCATATGGATAGAGTAAAACCAATGGCAGAGTGTAATCGAAGGTTATTCTTAGTCCGTCCACCATCTCCTTACAAAGGTCAACACTACAATTAAAGAGATTAGAGATGCAGTAAAGTCATAGTTAGGTAATGTGCAAAATTTGACAATGAAGTTGCACGTTTTTAATAGGGCAGAGTTTTAAAATAAAAGTCTGATTGGAATGAAGACATGTTCATAAACAAACTTTGAGAAAATCCTCACTGCCCATTCCGATGCTTCTCAAGGAAAGAATTCTCACCCTTAACCTGTCACTGATAAAAACTGGTCTCGGGGCTAAGGAGGTACACTCTCAATGCATCCAGGCCAGATCTGTGCTATCTTTACTAATTATTTACACAAGTGACAGGATTTTGATGTTAGATTGATGAGTCAATTAATTATGAATTATTAAATATATTTTAAATAACTGGAGACAAATGCTACCTGTTCTAAAGGGCAGCCACTTCTCTAATACACAAAAAGAACAATGAGATATGAGACATGCTGGTACTCACTTCTTTTCTGCTGGAATATAATGCACATTCGTGTTGGCATGCGTCATAACATGGTGGTGACGAGGCCTCTCACTGGCTGAAAAGGCTGCATTGATAGCAAAATGCTTCACGTAGGATTCCAAAATCGTTATGATGTTGGTCTGGCATGGAAGCTTCACTAACTGTTAACAAATTATATACATCTGAAGCATGCATCCCATTGTAATAATCCCATATTATGAGAAACGATGGCCATGTCTGTATTACTTTTTTAACCCCCAAATAAAGCAAAACCAATTCTGTTCAAACAGAACTTTCTGACATTCTTTGATCTTCTTCCCCTCTACTAATAATATCCCCATGTTGATTGTGGTACATTTTTGAATAAACATAAGCACTGATGCTCAATCTTAGTGATCTGTGGGAACTAGAGAGCCCCTACAATTATACCGATAATTGGGCCCCCCATAGATGAGTAAGTCTTAGCCTTTTGATTGAAGCCCAAGTATCAGGATTTTGGAAAGCTCCCTACAGTATTCCAATAGGCAGCCAGCGCTATGTAAGATTTTATTTAATCACAGAACTTTAAAACATGACTCATACAAAACTAAAAATATAAAATTCATCCCTCCGCATTTCTTAATAGTTTATGATTGCAAAATACGGCCAAATCAAAGCACTATAACAAATTCATGTCTTATATGTTCTCTCAGTATACCCGTTTCCTCCTGTTAATATAGTAACAATCATCTTCAAGCTGCTTCTTCAGAACTTCAGGGATTTCTATAGTTATTGTTCTTTCTTCCATTTCCCTTTTTGTCTGCAGTTCCGGTTCTTTTTTCTGCAATGGTACAATTCCATTAGTATCTATTTAAAACAGTAGGAGACTCTATATACAAAGAACTAATACATGAGAGGCAGCTATGAAACAAACCCTGTTAATCGTCAAGATTCACATTGTGCCACAGGTTCTAATTGAAAACATACTAAAGGACAAAAGTTAACTTGATTTAGGGCACTAACCAATCACAAATGCATATTATATTTCTTCCCCCATTTAAGTTCACCACTGCGATTTACATTAACTTTGGGGACAGGCAGAAGAAGCCAAACTGTTATGCTCTACTAAAAAAAATTATCATTATAAAATAAAATTTACAATTTGGAAAGAGAGATAACTATAATTTGTGGAAACACTTTATGGGCATAAATAGCCTTTGAGACATTCATACATTGACTATAAATAAGGGTTGCTTTTCTTTAAACATCAAGGTTTTTTAAATATTGGTTTAAAAAATGTATCTTTAAAAAATAAGTCACAAGTGGAAAACTTTACTACTAAAATATACAACACAAAGGATTTTTACAATAAAAACTTTATACCACTTCAGCCTTTTCTTCAATATCACTTTCTTCACTTATTTCTTCATCCTTTTCTTCACTACTATCAGAGGAACTGCTTATTGCTAGGTAAAACAAAAATATCAGACAAACTCATATTATATACTTTACCAATCTTATATTTACAAACCTTCAGGCATAGCATGCATTCTACTGGGAATAATAAAGTGCAGCCCTGAGTAGTTTTTTCAGAGGCAAGGCCTTGTCATGTAGCTGAGACTACAGGTGCATGCCACTACACCTGCCTGATTTTTTTTTAATTTTTTTTATAGAGACAGGGTCTCACTATGTTGCCCAGGCTGGTCTTGAACTCCTGGTCTCATGTAATCCTCCCATCTCAGCCTCCCAAAATGCTGGGATAACACTGTACCTGGAAAGTCCTGCATATGTTTTAAATGCTGAACACAAATACTACATCTTTTCTAACAGAAATTTATTTTGACAACAATTTCCGTGGATGTGACCATCATAATAGCTAATTATCTACAAGTATTTCATCAGCTAGGATCCTACAGTTCCCTGTTACATTAATAAGTGAGACCAAGGCCTGGGAGGTGCCAAGAAGAGTGGAGATTGTGAGAACAGACTGGGGGGGGAGTGTTCATGCAAAGACATTGGCCAAGAAGACAGTGGTCATGAGCATGACTTTGATAAGGTCCCATTATTGACTCAGGGACTTATCATATTGACTGCTACTTTAATTGTCAAAAAGAAAAGGGGCAAATATACATATTATACAAGCTTAAAACGTTTCCCTGTCTATAATTTCAATGAATCCTTGCCTCAGTCCTCCAGTATACAAAGACTAGGAGAAAGTTCTTTTTGCCAAAGAAAATGAAGTCAAATAACTCACAGTTTTCATCATTTTTATCTTTTTCTTCAACAGGGAAGCTTTTTAACACAGAGTCTACACCAGGCAACCTACAGCGCTTTTTCTTTCTTCCTGTGCTTCTCCTGAAAAGATGAACATAACAGAAATAAATTCTAACATTCTGATGTTGAACTGATATGGATCTTGAGATCAAAAGAAGATATAATTAACATTGATTCTTAAATACTTGAAAAATAATTAAACCTTAGAAAATAAACAATGATCTCCACTTCAGAAAATTATGGAATGACCACTTGGAAAACAATGTAATTACTTAGAATAACCATAAAAATATTCTTCTCTTACATCCTTTAAATATGTGAAACTACTTAATAAATCCAAAACATTAAGAGAAAAAATTTTTTATAACATTTAAGTATTGATTTTGTATTCTTACAGGCGAGCTACAGCTTTTCTTGCCAATTTACGCTGTAATCTACGATTTTCATCAGTATCACGAAGCACATGATCTTCGGCTGCCCATCTATCCCAGCTAATTGAACAAAAAAAAAGAAAATTCAGAATTTCAGTTTAATATGAAACAAATGCCAAAAGTACCTCACAGCAACAAACTGCCCCAGAATTTCATTTTAGAAACCTATTTAAATATTTGAAAATCACAAAGAGGATGCAAAAAACTGGAAAAGTAACATTCAGACATAGGAACAACTGGGGTTTCCAGAATCTCCTATGGAAAATCCAAATATAATCAACTTAAAAGTAATTATTCCCCAGACCAGGCAAGCTTTGATAACTAAGCAAAATTAGGAAATCAAACAAACTTATCTACAAGGGTTTCTAAAACTTTAAAAAAAAGACTCCTATATTCGAGGGCTGCAAAGTTGATCAATTTTCAGTCCAGTTTAACAAGTACACTCACCTTCTGTTCCAACCATTAAAATGGATCAGATATTCTGGGATCTTCCTGCCTTTTTCGTCTTTCCCAACAATAACATCGACAATCTGAAACCAGGAAATATTGCCCATAAATGAGAAAAAATATAGAAAATTAGAGATTAGATCAGGAAAACTAGATCATTTTTAAAAGAAAAGAAAGCGTTCTCTCCTCTCTTAGACCGAGAGCTGGGTTGAAACATTTTTCCTTTCAATACCATTTTTACCCCTGAACGGACACCTTCAAAATAGGAAACATCCGTCTAACTACCCCTTGATTGGTCTCTCATAATGAGTCAGGATGAAGCTTTAGAAGCCATTGGCCAACCGACTTGTCACTAACGACAAGAGTCCAGGGAAGAAGAGAGCTGCAGCCATGAGACCTATGGGAGTTGTAGTCTCCTAGGTTCCCCCGCGTTCAGAACCAGGATGTCTGGAAGAGTCTGGAATCCCTCCCAGCTGCGTCCCCAGAGAGAACATCCCAGGCTAACGAAGGAGCGTGTGCCCCTCGCACCCGACCCCGCCTGGGGGAAACTTAGAGGAGACTCAGATGAGATAAGAGAGACTTCAGAGAGGGTTAGAAAAACAGACCAGGGCTGCAAGGAAGGGGACGAAAGGTACAACACACTCAGCCCTCGAGACCTTGGGGCATCCCTAAATGTCAGCCGTCTAGGTATCGCCAAAGACACACCTGGAGCCACCCCTGTCCCTACTGCCAAATGTTTTGCCCGTGGCCCCAGGAACCCAGGTCGCTGAAATGCGTTCTCCTTGGGGTTCCAGGGCTTCGGTACTCCTGCCCACCAGCCAGACCTGAGGAGCTGCGAGATGCGGCTCAGTGTCCCTGAGACTTAGGTGGACGGGCCCGGGGCGCAATTTTGCTCAAACATGGTCAGAAGCACGCAAATCCTTCAGGATTTGGAAAACATATAAAATGCTTCAACGCCCAGAGGGGCGAAAGCATTAGGCCAACCTAGCCCTTTGGTTGGCCTACGGGACAGATCAGGCCTAAATCAGACTAGATTCCGTATAGCAAATCAGCGGCCACCGCCTTACAACCATGGATTAGGACCTGAGTCGGACGGCAAGGGCGTCCCACAGGAACTCTTGTGGCATTGCGCCGCATAAGGAGATATTAAAGCGATGGCTGAGGCCGTAGTCGAGAGGCCTGCTTCACCCACGGTTGGCGTTGGCGTCGCGGGCAAAAACCGTTACCCCGAACTCAGAACACCGGAGGCGCGGCGTTCCCCACCGCGCGTGCGCGGCCCCGCGTTCTGGGAGGAAGCGGAAGCGCCGCGTGCCCTGCGCCCACTCCCACGCTCGGCGCCTCGCGAGCACCCCCTGCCGCCCGCACTGGTCCTTGCAGGCCGAGGAGGCCGGCTGGTCCCCGCACTCCGCGCCGAGGTCCTCCCCCGCCCCCGGTCCCCAGGTCCCCCGGCCCGCGCCTCCTCCCTGTCCCTCCGTGGCAGCACCTTGGCATCGTACAGCACTCGCGCCTTGGTGGGGTCAGGCTCGAAGCACAGCACTTTCTCCCCTGAGTGGAATTTAAATTTCATGCCCTCGCTCGCGCTCATTTGCTCATCGTGGCGGAGGGCGAGGCTCCGGGGCGGGCGGAGCGCGCGCCGTGGGGAAGGCCGGGCGGGCACGGGGGCGGGGGCGGGGAGGCGGTGCACCGCGGCCGGGGGGGACCGGGAGTGGCGGAGGCTGCGGCCGCCCCGCCCTCGGCCCCTCCTTCGCCCGCCCCGCGCTGCCGCGGGGACCTCGGAGACTTCGGGAGCGCGCGCTCCCATCCGAGCGCGACCCCGCGTGTCCCGGCCGGGGCCCCCTGAGGGGTGCGGCCGGGCAGCGCGACCTCTTGGGCAAGGTCTGCCAGCCGAACGTCTCCGCTCGCCCCCATGGGAAAGGGTCCCGGCGGCCTCCAGGCTTCGCCCACGTGCGCGTTCTCTGGCTGGATCTTGGGAGCGCCTAGGGAGAGAGCCGGCTTGGGGTGGGCGCCCGGCGGCCGCGAGGCTGGACAGCGTCTGCCCACGGGAGCTCCCTGGCCGCGCGCGCCTCTCGTCAGCCCACTTGGCCGAGCAGCGCGCCTGAGGAGTGTGGCCGCGCGACAAGGACGCTGTGCAGGAGCTGGCTCCAGGCGGGCAGTGGCCTTGGGCGTGGGGGGAAGGACATTCTGGGCAGTGACTAGAACACTTGGTTATTTCCCTGGGAGAAGGACAAGCAGGTGGCCGGCCCAGAGCCCCTAGTGACGAGGTGAACAGTGCGCAGTGAGGCTAATGGGTGCTTGCTTAAAGGGTCGTTAACATCTTAAGAGCTTCCAGCCTGACTTCACAGCTCCCAGCACTCATGGAATGAGCCCTCAGGGTCTGTCTGTTCCAATAGATTAAAGACTCCCTAAAGTCTGGTCGGTAGCCTCGAGGCGGCTATCAGCTGGGTACTTGCACCATGTGGGTGCAAGTGCATGAATAAATGACAAGTGATAGGACACTTAAAGGGCAAACCTCCACATACAGGATGGTGCTGAGCTTTTTCTTTTGAGGAGTGGAAAGCCACTGGGTAGTGTGGTTACAGAATTAACACTGGGCTGTTCATGTCTCCAGTAATTTGCACTTTCCTTCCAGTTACTCCTTCGGGGTCCTGGGACATTGCTAGTTTTTCTGTTTGGGCATAGCCAAGAGAAAAACTCCCAGGTTTCTCAAGATGAATCATAGCCCTCCAGTGTTCCCTCCTAGCATTCTACTTAACCTTTTTTTTGCATTTACTACTCTGCCATAGAATGGGTTTTTCATTTGCAATATGCCATCTTTAAGATGGTAAGCTCCTTGAAGTTGGGGTAGAGAAGTGTGTCTTATCGAGTATCATTACATATTCCTAGCACACAATAAATAATGTAATGAATGACATATTGCAGGTTTGTGAACTAAAATCCACAAAACTCAGTGGCTGTTTGGATGTGAAAGAGGTGAGGAAAGGAGGAATCTTGGGAGATTTGCAGGTTTTCTGGCAGAAGGAATTGAGTGAGTGATAGCTCCAAATACAGAAAGAGGAGGGACAGGTTGGGGGAAGATGACCAAATAATGACCCATGCCTAGAGTAATACAGTGCAGAAGCCAGACCTGGAACCATGATTCCTCTTCAGGTTGGGGTTTATCAGAGATGAGAAGAGCAGTAGATGGTGGTGTTCCCCATAAATGTCAGAGACAGCTCTGAAGCACAGGTAAATTAAGTGGCATGTGTAATGCATAACTGAAGCAGCAGCCTTTTTATTTTTCTTGCCCTTGAATGGAGAGTTCAGCTCCAGGCTGTAACCTTTTGGGAACAGGATTTTAGATACTTTTGTTACTCATTCCCAGCCCCTCCTGTGTCATTCAACGATGCCCCTTTCCCTGTCCCCCTAAAAAGCCCAAGAATGCAGAAATTTTCAGGAACCAAAAAGCTACAAATCCTGCCAGTGCCCAGCACCCCCCTGCAGCCCTCCTCCAGAGAAGGATCCACCAGAGAGGGCGCCATCTTTAACACAGTTGGAGCATGCTTTTTCCTCTGGAGCATAAAGGGCTCTGGACCCATCCCCACGCTTATCACTCCCTAGGCTGTGACCTTGGACAAGTAGTCTCTATGTTACACATTTTGTTTATGTTTAAAGTGAAGATAACAGCAGCTCCTATTTCACAAGTTTGTTTTAGGAGTAAATAAGTCTGTTCAGTGTACATGGCTTTGTTCTGTGCCTGGCATATAAATACTGGGTAAATGTTTACAATCAATATTAGGCACTTCTTCTTGTCCCCCTTTCATTCTTTCAACAAATATTTGTTGGGCCTCCTGTGTGCTGGGTGCTAGACAAAGTAGAATACAGGAAGTCTCTGGGTTACAAAATAGGTTCTATAGGATTGTTCTTAAGTTGAATTTGTATGTAAATTGGAACAGGCACATTTACCTATGACCTGTAATAATCTCCGTTCTTTCATGCGTGTCATGTGCCAATCGGTTGTTTGTCACTCGAAGACTGCCTGCCTACATACTTTACCCCTGCAGAGCAGCACGCAAGCACAATTGATAGGGAATAGAGCAGACACAGTGCTTCTCCCCCAAAGACGGTCAGTGCCTGAAAAAGCTCCAGAGAGCAGTGTGCTCTGGAAATGCGATTGATTACATAAATGTCGTCTTCATTTTCCAGTTTTTTTAGGGGACCAAGAGGTTAAAATAGCTATCTTTTTGTATCACATCTCTTATAAGTATTTTTTGTTTCTCATTATAGGTCACCCAGAGGGTCATTGACCTCGAGGAATCCCTTCTCTCAGCTGCAGCAAAGTACAGGTGTGTACACATGACAGGTCCAGTTAGTTGTGTTTCCTGGTCTCTGCTGGCAAAGCTCCAATTTTGTTCTGTTGTGTGCCCTTCAACCCTTTCAGAGTAGGCCTACCACGGAGGCTCAAGGTGGTGTGAATTGATTATGCTAATATAGTAGGACTCATTTCTACACATTCATTCAGAACAGTTGGAAAACTTTTAAAATACATTGTTGCCAGTCATTGAAATTTTGTTTCCAAAGCTTCCAGGTGACCCCAGTGTACAGGCGGGGCTGAAACGTACCAATCACGACAATCCCCTTCCTCTTTCATCGATTGGTTTAGGCATGATCATATGATATATTCTGGACCAATGAGAAATCGCCATAGTGAGAACATGGGGAATAGTATTTCCAGAAAAAATTCTCCCTCTTTCTAGATGTGGCATAAAGTCTCTCCTTCCTCTCTGGGCATTTTTGGCTGCATGGCAATAGGGGACGGTGCTGCAGCCATCTTGGCACCACGGAGCTGACATCTTCACTAAAGCTCTGAGAATGAGAAAGCACATAGCTAGTGCTTACTCCCCTGAGTCATTGGGGAGTTGCTGAGGCTTGACTCGTGGAATTAACCAGTCAGTCCTGCCGTGTAACTCCAGGCTTCTTGCCATATTGTGTAATAGCGCATTGTGCAGCAAAAGCATCCTGATCACACCTCTCCCACAATTGTATACAGTTAAGTTACTGGCATCTCCCATGATGTGTATAGGTTAATTTTGGTGATATTAATGACATGGATCTCCCAAGGTGAGAAATGCATTTTTCCATGGGCATGTGGACATAATTGATGGTAGGTTGGAAATAGTATTTCACGCATATTTAGAAGTAAATAGGCTTTGGGAATGAAGTGTAAATCTAATCACCATTTGTAATCACACTGGTGATTTTCAACCAGTGTGCCACGAAAAAAACATATATATTTTGGCAGTTTTCTTTGGCTGAAGCTGAACCCCCACCTCTGGCACATGGGGCCAGCACCCTATTCCTTTGAGCCACAGGCGCCACCCTGCCACGAAAATTTTTAAAGATCATTAATTAAATTATTTTTGAAAGAAGTTCAAAGCACAGTAAGTATATTCTTTACTAACTCTTTTTTTATCAATACAATTGCAGTTTGCCATGGAAGTTTAGCTTTAGGGTCAAGTGTGCAGTGAAATAAAAAAGGTTAAATAACACTGGTATAGGCCAAGCCTGGTATTGTAGTGGAAAGGTAGACCAAGGCAGGGACTACTCCACTTTGTTATTGTATGATGAAGAACATAAATGACCAACACTCAGGATGTAATCGGCTTCTGATGAATTCAGTGCTGTGAGATGTGGTGAGTCATCATTCTCTGGAGACTTTTTGCTTAATTAGGATCACTTGGTGCTTTTGAAATAGTAAAGATGATCATTTACATCCATGGGCAAGCTTGAATATGAGTAAAGCTACTTTGGGCACAAATTTGTCCCTGGTGACAAGCTTAAAAGATAACTAGGTCCTCTGCCTTCTTATTCACAATTAAAGATTCAAAGCTAAGGCTCAATCCATTTGATAGAACCAAATAATAATAGTAGCTATTTGCAAGTGGCTTCATGCCATTTTTTCCATTTTATTTAGCCCTGTAAACATCCTCTGAGGTAGATGTTATGATCTCTATTTAAAAACAAGAAAACTAAGGTTCAAACATATTAAGAACCTGGTCCAAGGTAATACATGACTAAGGGTCAGAATGGCAAGGTGTTTTCCAATCTCATTGTATCTGATTCTCATGTCCCACATTCTGTTTCCTTGTTAACATCCCAACGAGTTTTACAACCTTTGAAAATGGCTTGTAAAACTCTAAAGAGGTTTCAGATATCTATGTCTTTTTGCTGCAATGTAATCTACGCTTTCTGCACCTGTGACATATCAAATTAGCACTAGCACAGAGAATATTATTTGCATGAAAAAGACACAGCTTGCAGAAATACAAGCATTTTAGTCTTCATGATATTGGGTCATATCAGCTACAAAAGCCAGATTAGAAGAATATCCTTACAGTTAGAGTTACAGAGAAATTTACAGAAAATTTTTTTCTAAACAGTCCAAAATATCAAATAAGTTTTTTTAAAAAAAATTCACTAAATTATAGTCTTTGAATGCAAAAACCTCTGACGTATTAAAGCCTAATTGAAGTTTGGTGCAACAGGGAGAAGAGGAGGGAGGGGGAGAGCAAAAGAGGAAGGGAGGTTGGCATCCTCTCACCTAATGGGCATGTTATGAATTGTTGGCGAGCCTTGACAGGGGAACAAAATATACATAAACTGTAAATTTTGCTTTTTAGTCGTATTTTAAAGATTGTTAGTTTCTTGATATTTAAGTGTCTACATTCCTATCAGTGAATTTTGACAACAGTGCTCTTTGGTTTTATCATATTGGCAAAGCAACTTTCTGGTCCCTGTACTTAATTTTTTTAAGAAGGAATGGTAAAGGGAATCAAGATACATTGAATATTTATTAATAGCACTTTAAGTTCTCCTAGGAATTGTGGCTGTAGTTTGCTTTCTCTTTACTCAAATCTGTTTATAAGATGCCGTGTTGACATTGTTTTGTGTTTTGTCTTTATTTTTGTTTTAGAGATGGGGTCTTGCTCCGTTGCCTAGGCTGGAGTATAGTGGGTATTTGCAAGTGCCATTTTAGTGCCCTACTGCCTCATTCTCCTGGACTCAAGCAATCCTCCTGCTTCAGCCTCCCTGGTAGCTGAGACTACAGGTACATGCCACCTCACCAGGCTTACATTATATTTTATTTCATTTCATTTTATTACTCACCACTATGCTAATGAGGAAGACATTGCTTTTTAAAGTGGAATCTTGTGAGGAATATGAGGAAATTACCAGGATCAGCAATTAATGGATCATGAAAATACTAGTTCAATCATCAAGTTAAAAATTATTGACCGACATTATCCTCTGTATACTTGGATTACATGCAGTAAAACCTAAACCAAAAACAGTAATTTAGAGCTCAAAATGTAACTTAAAATTATTTTCATATTTTATTTTTCAGAAATTAATAATTTATTAGAAATACGATTTTTTAAAACCTTGAAACTTCTAGGAATAGTCAGTGATACACACGATTTTCCTCAATCTTATTCTGCCTATACAATTATTCTCAATTAGAATTATCATTAATAGCAATTATTTTGAGGTATGGTTAAATCTTTTTTAATGCCATCCAAAATATTGGATTCTCATGATCATTGTGTAAATTATTTGGTAGTGACTATATTCAGGTTGTCTCACAAGATTTGCTGTCTTCTTTATTCTGGTAGCAGATCTTCCTTTCTGACCACAGATTGGACAAATGGCCCAGCCCTGGGCCAAGGTAATATCTCATCTCCTCTCTAAGGTGTTTGGGCAAAAAGGCAGTCACCTTGGTGGGTTTGAAGTGCCAGTCAGAATCATTCCCTATTCTTGCTAACTGGACACATGGACAAAGCAACTCAAGAGGAAAGAAAGCAGCTTATTTTTCAGATGGGTTTTTGTCACTTGCAACCAAAAGTCCTAATGAATATAATAATCAACCTACTAAACACCCACCAGTGTGCTACTAATTTATATGTAGCAAAACAGGAAAGTGAGCCAGATTATTTTAGATATATGTTTAACAAGATTTAAAATAAAAGAGATTATTCTCCAAGATTTGTACCAAGTCTATTTTTTAATTTTGTTGGCATCCAATAAAAGTTTAACAATGAAAAAATATTAGCTGAAATATATTTCTAATAAATTATTAATCTCTGAAAAATAAAATATGAAAATCATTTTAAGTCACAATTAGCTGTAATGAATGTTCTAATCTCATCTTGGGTTTACAAATAGTTTTGTGAGAGTAATAAATATGAGCCTGCTTTGACATACTCTTCCATAAATGTTGGTATGTCACAGTAGTAGAAGTAAAAAGAATGGTGAAAGACCAGTTCTCAGACAGGAACGGGAAGATTGCAAAAGAGCCTACAATGTGAAAATAATTCTTCTGCTTTTCTTTACTCAATACTTAGTCTCAATAAGTTGAAGGAAAATGTCAACTGGTAGATCTGATTGTCAATCACTATGCTCCCCCCAGGAAGGGCTAGAGTTAAATCTATGGAGGTTCCATAGATGAGGTATATCAGGGGCTATAAACACAGGTAGCTGAGAAGAAGTTAGATTCTATTTAATTTGGACTTTCATTAATTGGAATCCACACATTAATTGATGCAAGAGGTGGTAAGACCAACAACCCTGGTTCTTGTTTCTTTTTTAGAGACAGTCTCACTTTATTGTCCTTGGTAGAGTGCCTTGACGTCACAGCTCACAGCAACCTGGGCTTAGGTGATTCTCTTGCCTCAGCCTCCCGAGTAGCTGGGACTACAGCCACCCACCACAACCCCAGCTATTTTTTGTTGTTGTTGTTGCAGTTTGACTGGGCCAGGTTTGAACCTGCCACCCTCAGTATATCGGACTGGTGCCCTACCCACTGAGCCACAGGCGCTGCCCACATCCCTGGTTCTTAGAGGTGGTCCTTCCCCAGAGTCCCATCTCAACCCTGCTGATGGAGTTATCTATCACCTGGATAAAGATTGTTAGTTTCTTGATATTTAAATATCTACATTCCTGTCAGTGAATCTTGACAACAGTGATCTGTGGTTTTACCATATTTGTAAAGCAGCTTTCTGGCTGAGCTGTGATGGCACCACTTCACTCCAGCCTGGGCAACAGAGTGAGAACCTCTCCCTGAAAAATAAGGAAAGAGCCTATCATTAAAAGACCTATAATTAAAAGACCTAATCAAAGGAGGACTATATCATCACATTTGTGGATTGAGAAGCTCGATACGGAAAAGATGCCGTTTATCTCCAAAGAGATATTTAGATTCATAAATATAGTGCCTTCCTAGAGGTTTTTGAAAATTGACAAGCAGATTCTAAAATTCATATGGAAATGAAAAGGGCCAGAAACAGCCATGACAATTTTGTAGAAGCAGTGCAAACCTAGAGGACTTAAAAGATACCATCTGGTATTGTGACTTCTTATAAAGCTGCAGTATTTAAGATGCTGTGGTATAGACATAAGGAAGGACAGATAGAAAAATCGAATACAATAGAGTTCAGAAACATACCTTGAATTATGAGAAGGGAATTGCTTTGGTGCAGTGGGGTAAGAATGGTCTTTTTTCATACATAATGCCAGATTGATCGCATGTTCATAAAAAAGAAGGAATCTTGACACCCCCCCCCCCTCAGTAAAATGTAAAAATCAATTTTGGAAGAACTGTAAACCTACATGTGAAAGGTAAAAATAATAATTCATTTAGAAGAGAGAATGGGAGAATATCTTCATGACTTTGGGCATAACACACTTTTTAAATACAAAAATTACTAATTAAAAAGAAAAAGGTATACTGCATTAAAGCTAAGGACTTCTGTTTATGAAAGGGCACCATGAAATAATTAAAAAGCAAGTCACAATGTGGGAGAGATTATTTGAAAAGGTGATGAACTTCAGTAGGGAAATGCAAATTCCCAAGATATCAGCTCGGCGCCTGTGGCTCAAGTGGCTAAGACGCCAGCCACATACACCTGAGCTGGCAGGTTCGAATCCAGCCCAGGCCTGCCAAACAACAATGACGGCTGCAACCAAAAAATAGCCAGGCGTTGTGGCAGGCACCTGTAGTCCCAGCTACTTGGGAGGCTGAGGCAGGAAACTCGCTTGAGCCCGGGAATTGGGGGTTGCTGTGAGCTGTGATGCCACAGCACTCAGGGCGACAGCTTGAGGCTCTGTCTCAAAAAAAAAAAAATTCCCAAGATATCATTCCATTTCCTCTAGAATGTCTTCAATGCACAGGACAAATAATATTACATTTTGGTGAGGTTGTGAGCAACTATGACTCCTGTAAACTGTAGGTGCAAATATAAAGGGAAACAACTACTTTTGAAAATTGCTTGGAAGGATTTGCAAAAGTTAAACATGTGATAGTCTATGACCAAGCTATTGTGTTCCTAGATATATGCCTTGCAGAAATGCATGTGTACGCTCACCAAAAGCTATATAGAAGAATGTTCATCTCTTGGTTTTCTATTTGGTTCCATATGCCTGTGTCTCTATTTTTGTGCCAATACCGTGCTATTTTGATCACTGTGGACTTACAGTATATCCTAAAGTTTGAGGTCGAGTGATGTCTCCAGCTTTGTTTTTATTACTATGAATGCCCTGGCTATATGTTTTTCTGGTTTCATACAAAATGAAGAAATATTTGTTCCAGTTCTTCAAGGTATGATGTTGGTATTTTAGTAGGGAATGCATGGAATTTGCAGATTGCTTTGGGTAGTATAGATATTTTATTCTTCTCAGACAAGAGCATGGTATTTTTTTACTTTTGTTAAAATCTTCTACTATTTCTTTAATGATAGAATTTATTGAGTATGGAAAGTATGATTTAAGGTGGGTATTTAAAAACAGGGAGGTGTGAGGGAAGTCGGCCTTGTTAATATTGAGTAAGGTCCAAGGATATGACTTGATAGCCCATGGTTGGTGGAATAGCAAGCATGGAATCAAGCAAAGGATTTAAAGAGTCTTAGGGCAGAGGGCATAAGCTAGCTACAGATACTTTCCACTAAAGATTTCATGGGTCTTTGTGAAGTAATTGAGATAAAATAATCAAAGCATTTAATTGGGCAGGAAAGTCCCAGAAAAATAAAGGGAAACTGAGGAATGACACATAGTCATTGTACCATAGATAGGAAGGGATGGTTTTAGTGTTCAGTGACTAGCTTTAGTTCTGAGTGGGAGTGGTGGTGGTTAGATACGGAGATTTCAGTTGTTAAGGCTTTTACATCAGGACAGCTCTGGCACCTGCCAACTGAGTCTCACATTCTTATATTTGAGTTTCCCCCTTGGGCAGGCGAGAAACAAGAAGCATAGCTCTGTGAACAGCTACACGGGACGGAGGTGGACTCCCGTGGAAGAGGATGCCTTGCTGATGGACAGTGGTTTCTCCTCTGGACCTTTCTGGGTCCACTTATAACAAGCAGAGTCTATGATAGTCTTGTAAATGTGAATGTCTAGTTAATCAATAGTGCAGACACAAATACAGGGTTACAATCAGATGCCCACTGTGCATTTTCCTCCAAGATGCTAGCTCTTAACTATGATTTGTTTGCTTTTAGGTCATTGGGTCTGTGAAAATCAACCATCTCCAATTCAATGCACATTTTTACACAGGATTATACTGAGTTATGGGTGGTCTTATTTAAAAGCTTTTTATTTCAGCTTTTACAGATGTTACGGTTGTCTTGGCCACAGCACATGAAGAGGGATAGGTCACTGGCCCCTGTGCCACAGTTATTTTCCTGTAAATTACAGATTCTTAGATTAGCGGAATTATTTTATTCCAGGTGATGCTCCTAGTATTTTAGAACCAATTTTACTCTTTGCCTTCAATATGGAAATCTAGCAGTTAAGTTTAAAAAGAGCACATTTATTTAGTGACAGGCTCACCTATATTGGCAAAGAAAGTCATTGTTTCCAGGAATCAGTCTCTGTATACAGAAGTGTTAGTTCATTTAGAAATATATAGGGGTGGTCTGTGTTTGTGTTGCTCACAATTCTGCTAGGTGGGAAGTTCAAGGGCGTGGCCCTGGCTGCTGGTGAGGAGTCTCATGTTATATCATAACATGGTGGAGAAGGTCAAAGGAGAAGCAGGCACATGGGAAGAGACAAAACCCAGGAGAGTCCTGACTTTATATCAACCCACTCTTGCAGGAGCTAATCCATTGACATGAGAAGTAATCCAGTCTCTCTAGACTGAGAACTCATTTACTACTATGAGAATGAAACCATTCATGAGAAGTCCACCCCTGTGACTCAGACACCTCCCACTAGGCCCCACCTCCCCACACTGCCACATTAGGGATCAAGTTTCAACATGAGTTTTGATGGGCACAAACCTTATCCAAACTATAGCAATGGCCGGAGAAAGATTTATTTTTCTCTCATTGTCATTCTTTATTTATTTTGAAGCCCGCACACTGTACCCCATGATCGTTGTCATTCTTTAAATGCAAAAAACCCTCTAAACTTGATTTAATGCACTCATTCACCCAAAGTACATATATTGAGCTCCTTCTTTATTCTTGGTAATGAGTATGTAGCAGTGTACAAGCACACAACTCCTCCTTAATCTTCATGGAACTGTTAGAGAGAAATTGTACTACACATTTGTTAAAAACAGCAAGGAGGACTTTATACAAAACTATCGCACTAGTGGAGAGAGACTATTGCAATAGGGGAGAGAGACTGAGCTCAACTTTGCTGCCACAAATGGTGGGGACATTTGTCAGTGGGATTAGGGTCATCTGTGTTTGACAGTTGGTGCTTGTCTAAGTTTGGCTTCTGCCCTCTTTCAGGGACTGGGAAGTAGGGACACTGTTTTCTCTGATTATTATATTTCAGAAGAATGGCCCCAAAGTTCTCAAGAAAGACATTTTTGGGTTGTGAAACTGGAAAGCGGCTGGGAGAAAAGGTACATCTTAAAAGGGCAGAGAAAAACTTTTCAGTGGAATGTTTTATTTATTTATTTTTTTGCTGTTTTTGGCTGGGGCTGGGTTTGAACCCGCCACCTCTGGCATATGGGGCTGGTGCCCTACTCCTTTGAGCCACAGGTGCCGCCCAAGTGGAAAGTTTTTTAAAGTAAAATGCCGTAAGAAAAAGGCAATCTAGGGTTAGGAAGAAGCCTGTCCAAAGTTTAATCAACCTGAGGCCATCACCTTGGTGGGAGTTTACATTCAGGTAGGAGATAAACAGTCAATAAATATACATAAAAATTAAACTCTCTATACTTATTATGTAAATTTACACAGTATATGTGGAGTGTGTGTGTATAGATACTTTCAGATAATGACGTGCTGTGCAGATAAAAATACTACAGGACAGTAGGATATAGAGGATGACTAAGGGCGTCAGGAGTTTCACTGTGTGGGGAGGGTCGTAGTGGGTTAAGTGTAAAGAAAAGTCTAAAGTGACCTCAAATAATGGGGTGTCGTGACCCCTATGGCCCTGGTCTCGGTCGCCTAGGAAGGAACCAGGTGTGACACAGATTAGACGTACAAGCTTGGAGAGGCAGGCTAACCTTAGTTGCAGGGTAGCTCCAAGCCCCCTCCGTAATGGCTATTTGTTAAGGTTATATACACAGGTTTGGAGAGTTAAGGTAATGACATACGCAACAGGTGTGGAGAGTACAGGTAATTACATATGTGGGCTGCCTATATAATGATTGCCATGTGCTCTCCTCACGTGGTCTTTCCCCACAACCCTCATGAAGAACTACTAAGCATCAATGTTTAACACCTGCTTACTAGTGAGTGACCGACCTTATCTCATTCCGGAACACAGAGTTACTTGGGGGATTGCCCCCAAGTCAGGAAACGTCTCTAGGCTTGCCAGGAGACCGTCCTGTTCTCAGTGTTTCCTTTTAATGTGATACGAATCAGTGACTGTCCTTTCAAGCATGGTGTCCAGTCCTCTACAATGGGGGATCTAATGTAAGGGTGGATATTTTTCAGAACATAGTAAAAGCGACACTGGAACCTTAGAACCTAATGGATGATAGTTCTGGACTGAGACATTTCTAAGGACCTTGGCCCAAGGGGCAGCCAAATTATAGTATTAGGGGAGGGAACAGAAAATGCAGGAGCAGGACCACAGCTTAGGGAAGGGCAGAAACAGAACATCAACAGGGGGCTGCTCTTTGACCAGCTTCTTTGTATGTCTCATAATCTTGCTTTGACATTGCTTTCTCCAGATCTTTATTATAGCTTCAACATGGACCTTGTCGTATATTATCATTAAAATGTTGGAAAAGGACCACTTTTAGAAAATTATTTAGGAGGAGGTGACTGCTCACTTTGCTGTTCTAGCTATTTTTGTGGGTTTTGTAGATCTTTATGTAAGTGTTCCACTATTAATATGGTTCCGTAGGCCCGTGTGTATACTTTTCTCTCTTCTCTTTGCTGGCTGAATCTTGCTGTGATGGCTAATCATACATCTCAGCTTGACTGGACCATGGGGTGATCAGATGAAACATTATTTCTGGGTGTATCTGTGAGTTGTTTCTAGATGAGATTAGCATTTGAACCAGTACATTAAGTAAAGTAAATTGCCTCCCAGTTTGATAGCTGATGTTACATGGATAAGCAAGTGGCTTAAATTTTTTTTTTCTTTTTTATGAGAGGGACATGAGATGTTTAAATGTCTTTGAGAAGGATGTAGTTGAGGGGGGATTATTGGAGTTTTAAGTAATTAGAGAAGGTTTAAAATGCAGTGCATGGATGAATTCATAAGTAAAATAGTAAAATAGGCAGGTAGTTGAGAAAGGTGATTGATGATAATGAACTTATAGTGAAACATAGTAAAATTGACAATGGAACCTTAGAACCTAATGGATGATGGTTCTGGACTGAGGCATTTCTAAGTCTGACTGTGCCTTTTGTCTGACTCTCTTGAGCAGTTCTTAATACAGGCATAAAGAAAACTGGTAATTGAGCCAGGATTAAAATATAAAGAAGACTATAAAGAAGACACAGAGATTCTAAGGAACTCAGGGTTTTGGTATTATTAAAATTGATTGGCTACATAAAAAAGGAAGCAGAGACTGAAGAGAATTAATAGATTGGGGAAAAGTTCAAGTTCATTGGACTGACCGTCGAAATGCTATTGTAGTTGGTATAATTGGGTCATTGAACTTCACAGAGAAGAAGATGTGTTCAGATAGCAGAATGGTTCAATTCAAGATTTCTGAGCTGGAGAAAGTGTGAAGATATGACAAAGTTGAGATTATGACTATGGGGAGTAGGTACCTGAGAAGTGGAAAGGTTGCTGGAGATGAATTGGTGAAACAACTCTACGGCCAGGTTATTGAAGGGTAATCCATGTGGATATCAGCTACGATGCTGTTAAGATTTTACATGAGATTGGCTTTAAAAAATATTTCCAATATATATTCAGTATTAACTTTGATTATTCTATTCTCATGGAGTATTCATTAGCATGAATCTGTGCAAACCGTAATGGTGACACATGTCCAAATATAGCAGGTAAATAAAACCCACCAATTGGATATGAAATTCTTACTTTTCTATCTTACCTATGTGGGATAGGGTCTTATTAAAATGAGACCTCCATATCAAGTAAATATCACTATTGTCCCCAGTCTTAAATCATAAAAGTATGAGATCTTCCGCCCTTAATTACATAACATAATGTACTCTTTTTTTTTTTTTTTTTTACATTTTTATCACTTAGCTTCCCTCCCCACCCCCCATATAACAAACCATTTCAAAACTTTGTGAATAATAACAACCAGCATTTTTTCAGCTCATGAGTCTAGGATTCAATTTGGGCTGGGCTTGGCTTATCTCAGCTAAGTTTTCTTAAGCATTTCTGTTCAGCCATTGAGTTGGCTGGAGTCTGACTAGTCTAGGAAGCCTGAATGGATGCTCAAATGGCTGCTCCCATGGTCTATCATCCTACAGAAGCCCGGTTGGTCTTGTTCACACGCAGCTGGGTTGAATTCCAGGGCTTGAGGTCAAGCCTACGGCCTGGCATATCATGTGTATTACATTTGGTTGTCCAAAGACCAGCCCAGATTCAAGAGATGGGAAGTAGACCCAATCTTTTAGTGGGAGAGTTGCTAGTCATATTGCAAAGGTGAATGGCTACAGAAAAGGAAATAAACCCAGCTGTGTTTTTAAAACAATCTACTGCATTGTTCTATGTTGTGAGAATATAAATTGTAGGTGAAAAACCAGGCACCTGGATACTCTAAGTCTGTATTCCTGCTCTGTCACCCCCACTTAATTGCCATGTATTCTCCAACAAGGAACACCTTTGACCATCTCTTTTTTGTTTATAAAACAATGGAGGAAAGAAGAGATCAATGAATATTGGTTGAACTATCTTTATTCTATTATATTGGTGATGTCCAAATGAGAAAGTCGATTGATGTTTTGGAAGACTTTATCATTGTATGGTACTATTTTTGAGTCAGGAACATTTTACATCTCTTTTGTGTGGGAATTTACACAAATAACTTGAAGAGTTAATAGCACACCGATGCCTCCTGGATATTGTTCCTTAAGTTACTTTGGCCTGAGGGGCTTGTCAAGTAGGGAAATTGACTGGAAGGCTGGAAGACTGATGAGGGAAAGTTCTCCATTAATCCTGCTGTGTTCTATTGTGCCGTTAGTGTGGTTTGATAGTTTCTTCCACCAGTGGAACCCCAGGGATTTGTATACTAAGAACTCAGAGGTTGGGAGAGAGGCACAAAGCCACTGGCGTGCAAAGGGAGCACAGGAAACCTGAAAAGTTTGGAGGGAAATGAAGCAGAAAATTAATGAACAGATTAAGACTGTTGGGAAGTACTGAATCAAAAAATGGTTATAAAAAAAGGTTGGAAATTTAGAAGAAGGGCAATTTTTTTTTGAGGATCAGCTTCTAAAAGTATCCATCATCTGAGTGAGATGAAAATTGTCAATAAGCAGTCAATTGCAATTTGTGGCCTTTCTAAAGGTAACGAGAGTGAACTGTAAAATAAGGAAAATCTCTTATTTACAGTGTTGGACCCAACATTCTTCCCTCCCCCAAACATCATATGATGAGTAAGAAATTATTAACCTGTGTCATGTATGGTGGTGAAGTGTCCACCTAAGAACACAGTGTTGACTATTGGGTTTTCCATAATGTTTTTTTGTTGTCGTTGCTTAAATACAACACATGAAAAGAAAATCACACTCATCTTAAGTGTGCAGCTCACAGAATTTTCAGAAAATGAATACACTTATTAATTAGTAGCTATATTAGGAAATAAAGTATTACTAGATCACCATAAGCTTCCTCCTACCCTTTTAAGTCAATGTTCCCTCTGAAGAGGGGAGGCCACTGTCCTCACTTCCAGCCCCATACAGTATTTCTACTTGTTATTGAATTGTCAGAAGGGGCATGATATAGTATACTCTCTTTTATGTCCAGCATGATAGTATACATAGATTCACGCTTGTTATTGAGTATAGCTCTAATCTGTTCATGTTTATTTTTGGATGTTATTTCATTGGGGAATGTACTGTAATTTATTTATCCATTTTTTTTGGAGATGGACATTTGGATTGATTTTTTTTAAAAAAAATTATTATTATTTATGAATACATATTGTATATTTTTATATATAAAATTCAGAAAGCCATGACACTTAGTTATACATTTACAAGTCAAGAGATGGCTCATTTTTGAAACAGAAGGAGGATGTAGCAATTGGAAGGCAACCCATGGGGAGAATGTTCTGGGGGTGTTGGGAATGTATTTCTGGACCTAGCTTACTAATGCTATTTAGTCATCCTCTACTTTTCAACACATATTACACTTCCTGGAAAAGGTAGGGCATAAATTAACACCTTAAAATGATGGACATTTTAATTTTTTTTAAATTTCAGAATATTATTGGGGTACATGTATTTTGGTTATATACTCTGCTTTTGTACATTTAAAGTCAAAATTATAAGCATGCTCTTCATCCAGAATGTGTTCATTGTACCAGTTAGGTATTAACGCAATCCCTGCTGTCCCTCCCACCTACTTGATTCCCATTGAGTTTTACTTCCGTGTGTGTACTCAAGTGTTGATTGACTAGTTCTAGTTTAGTGTTGAGTAAGTGTGGCATTGGTTTTTCCATTCTTGCAATACTTCACTTAAAAGAATGGTCACATGTTCCATCCAGATTGTTACAAAAGATACTAGATCATCATTTTTTTAAATGTAATACTCCGTGGTATACCTACACCACATTTTATTAATCCCTTCATGTATTGAAGCTCATTTGTTCACATTGATGGGCATATTGTTCCCATATCTTTGCTATTGTTAATTGTTCTGCCATAAATATTTGAGTGCAAATGTATGTTTGATAAAATGTCCTTTTCTCCTTTGGTTGCATGCCTGGTAGTGGGATTGCTGGAACAAATGTCAGGTCTTCTTTTAGTTCTTTGAGGTATTTCCATGCTACTTTCCATAGACTAGTTTCCTGTCTCACCCACAGTGCGTAAGATTTTCTTTTTCTCTGCAGCCATGCTAGAACTTGTTATTTTTGGACTTTTGAGGGGTCATAAAAACAATTTATTGATTAGATATCTGGTTTATTCAACACAATTTATAGTTGCAAAGAAGTAGTTCTAATGAAGATAGAATTAACACAGCTCAGAGAATAGGAAAAAATTGTTACATGCTCGTATGTTGTACGTGTGTTTCAGAAAGCTACACTTTCCATGTTTCCAGTGAGGACAGGGGATTATCAATAACAATAATAGACATCTTGCAGACGTGTGGATGGATGGATTCATGAACTTCTACATAATTTCTCCAGATGTTACAATGGTAGATTATAGAATTTATCATTGAGACTTAACCTAAGGCACAGACTATAATGTAAACCTTTCTGTTGGTACCTATAGAATATTTATCCTGATTCTCAAATTCCATATCACTATTTTTCATTGTGAGAGAGATGAAATGTGGAAAGAAATCGGTGTCTATAGATAACATGGCCAGAAAAGAGAATGAAAAAAACCTGTAATTTTTAATTGTCATGATATGGGGGAAGTAATCAGGTGTTTTCTTATACTGCCACCAAAGAAATTAGAACAGATGACTTTGCTTGGATGTTTCCAAACTTACTGGCCCAGTCCCAGTGCTCAAATGCCACCACCCAAAAAGCAGCCAACTTTGGGAATGTGCCCCGGTGAAATTAACCCTGCAGCACACAGGCAGTGATCAGTGTCTGAATCAAGCCATAGAAGAGAACAGCCAGTGCCTGGCAGTAGAGACAGTTTTTGGACTTTTTGATAAGAGCCATTATCCTTGGAGTTAGGTGACATCTCATTGTGGTTTTGATTTGTATTTTCCTACTGATTAGAGATGTTAAGCATTTTTTCATGTGTTTCTTGGCCTTTAAAATATCTTCATTTGAAAAGTTTCTGTGCATGTCCTTTTCCCACTTTTTAATGGGTTTGTTTGATTTTTTTCTTGCTGAGTTGGTTGAGTTCTTTGTAGATTCTAGTTATCAGCCCTTTATCAGATATATGTAGCATATAAGTATTTTCTACCGGTCCGTGGTTGTCTTTTTGCTCTATTGATTGTGTCTTTGGCTGTTCAGAAGCTTTTTATTTATTTAGTTTTTTTTTTTTGAGACAGGATCTCACTATGTCACCCTTGGTAGAGTGCCATGCATCATGGTTGATAGGAACCTCCAACTCTTGGGCTTAAGCAATTCTCTTGCCTCAGCCTCCCAAGTAGCTGGGACTACAGGTGTTGCCCACAATGCCCGGCTGTGTTTTTTGTTATAGTTGTCGTTGTTTAGCAGGCTGAGAGAAGGTTTGAATCTACCAGCCCCTGTGTATGTGGCCGGTGCCCTACCCACCGAGCCTGCAGAAACTTTTTAATGTGATCAGGTCTCATTGGTTTATTTTTGTTGTTTCTGTGATTGGGGTCTTCATAAATTCTTACCCCAAAAGTATTTCTAAGATTTTCTTCTAAAATTGTTATAGTTTCGTGCCTTAGGTTTAAGTCTTTTATCCATCATGAATTAGTTTTTGTGAGTGGTGGATTCAAAATTGCTGTGCTGAGGCGTAGTGAGAAATGACCTAATAGTGTAGACAGAGACAGCAATGGGCAGTGAAGGCCTGTAGAAGAGATTGTGTTTAATTTAATGCCCATGGTGAGCCCTTGGAAGATATGCTCATATGCTCAGGGCTGTCTCTTAGGAACATTAATATTTCAGCGATTGGGTAGGGTGGTTCAGGTAAGGGGAGGAAGATTGGATAGTGGATGGTTATTGCAGGAAATGCACTGAGAGTCTGAAGGACCAGGTCTGAGTGATGCTTCCAGTGGTTGCTAACTGTGTCTTTGGAGAATTCGTTCAACCTGCTTGGGCTTCAGTATTCTCAGACGAACAATGAAGGTAGGTGAGAATAAAATGAGTTTGCCCACATTGGAGAACTGCAGGCTGTGTAGTTTCAGGGCCCCTGCAGACCCCTCTGGTGGGCCATTGCTGTGACTAAGTAGAAACCAGGTGGAGACAAGGTGTTTAATGTCCTTCATTCTGTCATGAAGAGAAAGTCTACCTTTAAGCCAATTTTGAACTTGGTTAAATCACACATTGTGTTCCAGGTGTGGTGTTTTGGAATGAGCAGAGATTCTGCAGCTAAACTGCCTGTATTTAAATCTGGATCCTTCTCTTATTAGTTGCGTGAACTTAGATTACCTTTTTTGGGCCATATTTTAATGAAGCTTACCGCATAGGGCTGCTTTCTTTTATTATTTCAGAATGTTATAGGCATACAAATGTTTTGGTTATGTGGATTGCTCTTTCCTGCATGAGTGAGGGTTGTGGGCACACCCATCACCCAGGTAGTGTGCATTGTTCCTGTTAGGAATGATTTCAGACCCCTCCCTCCACCTGCTTGATTTCCATTGAGTTTTATTGCCATCTATGTGCATGAGTGCTGATTGGTTAGTTCCAATTTACCAGTGACTACATGTGGGTTTACTCTTTGCTTTTTGAAAATTAAATTAGTTAATACAAAGAAAACACTTAGGACAATAGTTGACATGTAGTAAATGATCACCTTGTCTGTCCTTTACAAAGTGGCAATGAGTGGTTTGCCTTTCTGGTTAGTTAATGGATGGAAGTGGGTGGGGCAGGCTTGTTGAAGTCTTTGTTGACTCCAACTCTTTCTACTCCTGTAGCCCCAGCTACGGTCCAGCTACCCACATTAGTACTGTACAGAGTAAGCCCGGTCTCATCTGTGTGCTGTGTGCTTTCAGGTAGGTATAGAGCTCTGCCCTGCTCTCCTTTTGATTTTCAGTTCCTTTCACATTTCCTACTAGGGAATAGTTTTAAGTTCTTTTTCTGAGGGTCCTCCACTGAATGTGTTTGAGGTATCTCTGACATGTGCGGCTTGGCCAATGGGAAGATTAAAGAGAGTTTCTCTCTGATACTAGAAGTCGTGCCAGTCATGGAACCCAAAGTTACGTTGACTGTTTTGTCTCTACATTAGACAGTTAAATCAGGCTGAATTTGTTATCAACCCAAGCTCCTAAATCCACTCCCTGCATTTGCTAGTTTTGCAAAAATTTATTCTTTCGTTTATTCAGTTATGTACTACTCAACATATTACCATATGCCAGCTTTGTAATTGGCATTAGGTATCCTCAAGGAGGTAAGAGTTTACTAGGGTGTCAGGCAGGCAAACAGACTTATAAAAGGTGTGATTGTGATAACTGTTGTAATAGAAGGTGCGAAGGGTGTGAAATAGACAAAGGAAGGACACCTACTCTTCATAGTAGGAGAAAGGTCTTGAGAATATGACAAGGAGGATGTCCAGAGAAGTGCACATGGAGGAAAGACTGTCATAAGCTGTGAGAGCCCAGCCACCAAGAGGACCTTTGAACAGAGGGAATAACTTGTGGCATGAAATAGTACGGTATTCTGGAAACCACATGTGGCTGAATGTGGTGGCTGCATGGAGAGCTGTGGAGGAATTGGTGGGGGAGATGCTGACCAGGTAGGGAGGTGTTGGGTCCTGCTGGGCTCTGCATGTCATAGTGAGGAAGTGAGAAATTCATATTTAAATCTACAGCTAGCGAGCTGACATGACGGGATTTTATATTAGAGATAGTCATGTTCAGATGGATGTACATTTAAAACATAATCTGTCTAGTATGACCTGTAAATTAGAGTAAGCCAGAAGAGAGGTAAGGTGATGAATGGAGAGACTGTGCATGCCACACAAGTGAGAAAAACATGTGAAATCAGGACCAAGGCCAGAGGGAGACTTTTTTTTTTATTAATCATTTTTTATTAAATCATAACTGTGTACAATGATGCATTTGTGGGGTTCAGGATACTGCTTCGATATACAATGTGAAGTGTTTACATTGAACTAAGCAACACATCCATCACAATTATACTTAAATCTTAATAGTTTTGAAATGTACCATTACATCATACACATTAGCTGAGGTCCCTCCAAATGGTGTCCCTCCTATATCCCCCCTCCCCTCCCTCTCTCTCCTCTTCCCTCCTACTTTCTGGACTATTGTTATGTTTTGCCATTCATGCATGTGTAGGTGGTTATATATTGATTTCATAGTAGTATTCAGTACATTGGATACTTTTTTTTCCATTCTTGAGATACTTTACTAAGAAGAATATGTTCCAGCTCCATCCAGGTAAACATAAAATATGTGAAGTCTCCTTTTTATGGCTGCATAGTATTCCATGGTGTACATGTACCACAATTTGTTAATCCAAGGAAGGGATATTTTTGAGAGAGATTTATTGAGTAGATATATTCTGAGCACTTGGTCACCTTGAGTGGTGAGAGCCTCAGCGACAGCTGGATGTGGTCAGAAAAGGGAGGGGCTCAGGGAGTGATGTCGTTCACAAAATGGGAGACAAAGAGTTGGTGGGGAGACTTGAAATAGTGCCCTGGGACCCAGTCCCTTTCGGATACCTATGGGACATCCAAGTGGAAAGGTATAGCAAAGGTATAGTAGACATTTGGCTTATATGTCAAGAGCTCAGGAAAGAGTGTGTGTGTGTGGGTGTGCACGCACGTGCTCAGAACTGGACCTGCAACTCATTCGTATGTAGAAGATGATTGAGACCCAGGTGTGTAGTATATCAATTAGAAGAGGGCTGAGGGAAATCACCAGGAGAATTTGCCCTAACCTGAGACAGAGACATGGAAAGGGGGAAGCCTTAGAAAATGATTTAGAGAGAGACATCAGTAGTTGCCTGAAAACCGGGAGAAAATGCTATTGTTGAACCCATGGCAGAGACAGTTGACAGTGCTTACAAAATAAATGTACATATATATGTGTATGTATATTTTACTAATCTTTCACTACTTTCTGAGCTCACAAAATATTTTATAACATTTAAGTAGTGTTGGATTACTTCTAAATTTTAGAAAATGCCCTTGTGAATAAGTGGGTCCTGAGCAGATGACTGTCAGGTTGGGGCACCCCCTTTTGGAGCAATGTGTCTGCTAAAGGTCCGGGGCAAGAGTCCCCCCACCGTTTTGGGCTAATTCTAGCAGGCCCTGGTTCTTTAGATTCTAGTTTGGCTTTGTGGCAGTTTTTCCTCTCTATTTTTTCCTTCTCTTTGTTTTTGGAGAAAATTCAAGTCATAATGACTTTCCTATGTAAGATTTAAAAAGAAATTCCTCTAAAATCGTGACGTCACTAGAAAACAATATCTAAAGCAGCATTGTTTTTATTTTTGAATTGAACTCTGAGTTTTTTCATGCATTTTGATTACAGGTTTCTTCCGAGCAGAAGCCAGGCATATTTATCTTTATGTCCCTAGGGCTCGACATGGAGGCCGTTATAGACGTGCCAATAAATGCTTGCTATTGTCTTTCTTGTTCATGGTTACACAGTTCCATCGCTTGAGAGCTTCTGAACTCTCCTGAACCTTCTTATCTTTCAACATCTCCCGTCACTGTATTATGCTACATTGTCTTCTGCATTTTATTAATTCTACTCTATAACTACTTTGAGTTCATATCTTTCTTTTCTCTCCGAGTGTTCAACTGAAATGGGAATTCATTTTTAGACTGTAAATAAACCACAGTATTTGAGAGTTACAGTTGAAACAGAGTCAGGGCCAAGGACATTGAAGTTGGGAAAACTGGCAGAAACACTTTGCTGCCCTTTTACTTCTTCAGAGTCTCTTGTTTCTATTTCTCTTAGTTTTCCCCCTCTTTTAAATTTTATTATGAGAAATTTCTAACATATACCACCCTCTAGAGTACAACATAACAAACCAAATGAATTTCTAATCTTTTCCACGTTAACTCTCAGGAACTTTACTATAGTGTTTGGTGACAGGTGTCTGTAGTCCCAGCTACTCAGGGGGCCGAGGTAGGAGGGTCGCTTGAGCCCACGAGTTCAAGGCTGGAGTCAGCTATGATTGTGCCACTGCATGCCAGCCTGGGTGACAGACAAAAAAAATAAAATAAAGAACTTTACCATGCTATAATGAGGGACTTATTAATGTCACATCTGTTCTACTACACCAGCTGATTACTCCATGTTGTTCAAAATTAGACTCAGAGTAAGTTACATTAGATTCTTTAATTTCTTGGAGACAGAACTAGCAGTAAGGAAGTCATGGACTTGATTTGACGTACAGGTGATGATCAGATGAAAAGCTTCCCTGACACTGCTCTGTCCTCCCTCTGTCCCTATTCTGTGATCTACATCAGGAATGCACTTTTTCTGCCTCCCCAGGCGGCCTGTTACTGTGCTTCCAAAAAAGTAACTACAGGACCATTTTGACTTAAGAAAGCTTCTGCTATGCTCTGATTTGGATAATGCTTTATCTGGTTATTTATTTTGAGCTTCTCAACAAGATATGAACTTTCTGTGTGCTGTTTTCTTTTGGTACTCTTTTCTACGACTATTGCCAGAGGATAATAGGACTTAGCAGTACCCATTCCAGATTCAGCTCTGGGAAGGAAATCCATGCTTACGGCAGCTGTGACAGGAGGTGGTGGGACCAATGGTGACGTTTGCTCATTCTCTCCACATGCACACAAATACTTCCCATTTGCTACCTGTAAGGTTGGGGTACCTTTCTCAGAAGTTTACTATTTGTAGCTATTGTAAAGTAAGAAATAAAAAGAAAGCTTTTAGAGTAGTGGAAAAGTTTTATAGGAAAAAGGTAAGGTCTGCATTTATCACCCTTATTTCTATACTTGGTATCTACTGCATTTGAGCGTTTGCTTCCTTTAGTTAATCAGTTTTTCTGTGTGCCATTTATGTTCCACTTACGAAAATAAAGCAGGTATTTTTTAGCTAATGAAAAGTAACAGTATTTTGTATCGTTAACAATTCACAAATACCTTCTGTCTGAGTGGGAAACAATGTGCACTTTTTAAGTAAGAAGTTTATCATCTTGGGTTTCTTGGTGTACCTAGAGTCGGAGCTGCATTCTGCTCATGCTCCTGGTCTGTAACCGCGCCATCAAGTCCACGACGGTGAGCCTTTGTGTTGGTTTCCCAGCTGTTTCTTTTCTGAAAGTGCCATGTCCTTTCTTTCCTCTTCTTCAGGGAATCAGCAGTCTCTTCAGTTCTTTAAAAGTGGTGCGGCTCTTACGGCTCGGCCGCGTTGCGAGGAAGCTGGACCATTACCTGGAGTACGGCGCGGCTGTCCTCGTCCTCCTGGTGTGCGTGTTCGGGCTGGTCGCCCACTGGCTGGCCTGCATCTGGTACAGCATTGGAGACTACGAGGTCATCGACGAGGTCACGAACACCATCCAGATAGACAGTTGGCTCTACCAGCTGGCCTTGAGCATCGGCACTCCGTACCGATACAACACCAGTGCAGGGATATGGGAAGGAGGGCCCAGCAAGGACTCGCTGTACGTGTCCTCTCTCTACTTTACCATGACCAGCCTTACAACCATAGGGTTTGGGAATATCGCTCCTACCACCGACGTGGAGAAGATGTTTTCTGTGGCCATGATGATGGTCGGCTGTAAGTATCTTGGTTTTTTGTTATTTAAAAAACATTATTGCTGCAGGCCATTTTCTTGGCTCCAAATATCTGATAGGATTATAAGGAACTACTTGGTTCACTTAATCCATACCATTTGCAGTTGGTTTAACTTTGATTCAGCCTTTAAAAAATAAAAATGAGAAACAATATATATTACTCTTCAGAACATCATAACATGCAAAAAATGGCGAGGATAGAGGGACACAAGAAAGAAAGGGGAACTCCGTGATTCGGCCTTCTCAGGAGGGTTCTCCCTGGCAGAGCTGTGCAGAAGACGTCAGGCCGGGTGACACCTGCACATTCCATTGGTATTGTCGGTAATGTGTTCAATTCCAACCAAGCAGACAGGATCTGATGTCAGATACAATATAGTTTATGCACTATTTGAGTTACTTTCTGAATTAAAGTGACCTCAGGATATAGTTTAATGCAGGTTTTCATGATTAAGATTAGTAAAAAGGGTTTGTAAGTCTAGTCTCTGTTAAGATAATTCTAGGTTCAACTGTTGAGAGGATGAAAGGATTAGTGAATATAAGCTCATTCAGCAAAGAGGAATGTGTAGGATGTGGCATGTGGACCTGTGTGCTGTGGTGTTCTTGGAGTAGAGCACCCGCTCAAGGGAGCAAAGTGCTGTCCACACAGACAGGGTGACACCAGAAGACCAGAACATTGAGGAGATGCGAATCGGTGGCGCTCTCCGCCATCCACCCCTCAAGTTGACTTAGGTAATTTATTCAAGTGTAGTTCTGATGCCTAACGTAACCTTAAGATTGTTTTACTGACAAAGCTGTTAGTGTTACTAGCAAGAATTCCAGTGCTGTTTGCTCCGGAGGCTTTCAGAAGGAAAATGTTCTCACACACAGAGATGATTAAGTAAACCAGCAGTTCTCAGCCTGTGGGTCGCGACCCACAGGAGATATGAAAGGGTTGCAGCATTGGGAGTGGTGAGAACCACTGAATGAAACTGATAGGTACAGCCAAGAGTGGTAGGGTGTGTGGGCAGACATGTGCCTTATAAATGCGGAAGACGGCATTCTGTCAGAGCTGGTATTTAAGAATATGTTACTTTTAATATTTACACAACACATTCTGCCTGACAGACGCACGTAGATGGGCTCTTTTTAAGAGATGGGGGTCTCCACATGTCGTCCGGGCTGGAGGGCAGTGGTTATTGACAGGCGTCGTCTTAGCACTTCAACTTCGAGCGCCTGCCTCACGTGATTCTCCTGCCTTAGGCTCCTTAGAAGTTGAAAGTGCAGTTATGAGCCACTGTGCCTGCTTGAAATGGTCATAAAACTTTGTATTTGGAACTAATTATGGATCTGATAGAAGTTGTGAGGATGGCACAGAGAGGGCCTTTGCGGTTCCCCCACCTGGTTTCCTCTGGTAATCACATCTTACATAAGTACAGCACAATATCCACATTGACTTCGGGACACCGCATGTGTGCAGTTTCATGTTGTTTCATCACATGTGTGGATTCCTGTAATGTCCCGGGCAGGCAGGGTGCAGAACTGTCTCATCACCACCAAGATCTCCTTCACGGCTCGGCGCCTGTGGCTAAGCGGGCTAAGGCGCCAGCCACGTACACCTGAGCTGGCGGGTTCGAATCCAGCCCAGGCCCGCCAAACAACAATGACGGCTGCAACCAAAAAATGGCCGGGCATTGTAGCGGGCGCCTCTAGTCTCAGCTACTTGGGAGGCGGAGGAAGAGACTTGCTCGAGCCCAGGAATTGGAGGTTGCTGTGAGCTGTGATGCCACAGCACTCTATCCAAAAAAAAAAAAAAAAAAGCTTGAGGCTCTGTCTCAAAAAAAAAAAAAAAAAGATCTTCTTCACATGTAATCTACCCTTCCTCCAACTGTCTCTAACCCTGAGAATTACGAATCTCTTCTTTATCTCTATAATTTTGTGCCTGACAACTTTGTATGAATGGAATCCTACAGAATGTGCCCCTTTGAAATTGGCTTTTACCTCTCAGCGTTCTATCCCTCTTCGTTGTGAGGAGCGCAGGATTTGGACGTGCTGGTATTGAACCGTTTGTCCATTGAAGGGCACTTGGGTTGTGTCCAGTTTGGGGCTATTACAAATAAAGCTGATATGAGTATTCATGCATTGCTTTTTGTATGGATATAAGTCCATGATTTTTCGGGATAAATGCTCAGGAATGCAGTTACTGGGACATATGGTTAGGGATATGTTCAGTTTTAGAAAAATTGCTGAACTATTTTGCTGAGTAGATTTTTCACTAGGGAATAAGAGGAGGGTGACATTCAGGTAGAGCTGAAGGTCACCTTCGTTCCCTTTGTTTGTCCGACTCTCAGGCTGGGGACCATCCCGATTGCTCTGCTTCCCTCACGTGTTGCAACCCTTCATGTAGAAGGGCTACTGGGCTAACTTACGTAATACATTTGATTATTTACCTTTACTTCCATAGTTTACTCGCCAAGACCATCATCTAAGGCTGGATCTTTGGAATTGACCTCCTATACATTCCTTCTGTTTTCGTTATTGCCCCACTACCCAGAAGCCAGGGTGGCCCTTCAAGTGAATCAGACCACACTGTTCCTTTCCTCCAATCCTTCCAAAGTCCAGACTCCCTGGACTATCATCCAGCCACCCTACTGTTGCATAATATCAAGCTCACTCTGGTCTCAGGGACTTTGTACTTGCTCTCCCACTATTTCTAACACTACCCTCGTGACTTACCCCGCAAGTTTCCACTGAATCCCCTGCACAGAAATTCCTTCCAACGCTACCCTATTACAAGAAGCCACCCAGTACCAGTCGCCCATAATTTCTGCCCTTTATCTTTTATTTTCATAGTATCTACCCAGATCAGAAACCACGTTCACTCTGTTACTCTTTACTGTAGGATGTAAACTCCATCCTGCAGTAAAGCAGGGCCTTTTTCTGCTCCATATCCTTAACACCTAAATAATCCTTAACAAGTCCATGCTCAATCTCAATTTTTTTTGTGAACACATGAAATTGAAGATGTCCATACTGGTCATGCTGGTGATCTGTTGTCCGTCCGTGCGTCCTTGGGAGGTATGTGGTGAAGATTTGTGCCAGGAACCTCTCGGTGTTGGAGTCTGGCCTAACTCCTTTGTGAGAACGCTGACGGGTGGCATTGTCTTCCTCTGTGGACCAAGAGCTGCTTTGGGTGGATTACTAAATGCTGAGTCTCCCACCAGGGCTGTTGATGTAAGTCTGAAGAAGCCAGTCCATGGAAGCCCCAATAGCCCTTTATCCACCACTGTGACCTTCCAAATCTACCTGTGCTGTAAATTTTTATATATATTCAGTTGAGGTTTTGAAACTTCATTTGGTTCAGAGTTGGTCTCTTTCTTCTGTACTTCATGAAGGACCCATTACCCTTGCCAGATCTAAATTTCTTTCTCCTTTCTTCGTTTCCTTTCTGAAGTTCCTGTTTGGATTTCAAGGTGAAGACCAGATTTTGGACCAGGTTCTTTTCTTCCCTGAGTTCCTATCTCCTTTCAATGCCTGAGTAGTGCTTCCTGTTTATGTACTAATTCCTGTCATCTTCTTGCCTTTTGACTTAGGTTTTCTTTTTACACCTCTGAATAAATCTAATTTTAACAGCCAGAGTGTTTCAGGGAGATGCCTTTTAATTTCCTTCTTAGTCTGTGAGTCCTTGGCAATGTTATGGGATATTTCCTTTGAAACAACCGAGAAGATTATGAAAAATGGTCCAGACTCATAGAAGTACTATGGTAACTTGGCAAAATTCTAAAATTTATTAGATACATAAGCAAAAAAATCAATCAAATATGGATATTGTAGCTATTTTTAATTTTAATATTTTCTTTCCTATAATCACACCAAGGAAAAGAAACAAATGAAAATAAACCTACAGTATTCCCACAGACTAATATGTGCTGTCGGCCCTACCAGGGGTTAAGTGGTGTGTGCACGCATGTGAAGGGGGAAAGAGAGAAAGGGACTAGAGAACAGAAAGCTTCATGCTTTTACTTGTGCTGGGATTATGATTAGTCTGTATCAGTTGCCTGAGAAGCACCACTTGTAACCTTATCACTAAGAAAAATGTTTGTTTTGTTTTGAGCCAGGTTCTTGCTTTGTTGCCCTAGGCTGAAGTGGCGTGGTGTCATTATAGCTCACAGCAACTTCAAACTCTTGGGTTCAAGTGATCCTCCTGCCTTAGCTTCCCAAGTAGCTGGGAAAATAGGCATGTGCCACTATGCCCAGCTACTGCTTCTTGTAGAGACAGGTTTTCACATGTGCCCATGCTGGCCTCAAACTCCTAACGTCAAGCGATCCTCCCACCTTTGCTTCCCAAAGTGTTAGGATTATAGGCGTGAGCCACTACCCACAGCCAGAGAAATGTTTTATCAGAGAGTTGGCCAGGCGTGGTAGCTCATGCCTATAACCCAGCATTTTCAGAGACTGAAGTAGGAGGATCCCATGAGGCCAGGAGTTTGAGACTAGCGTGGGCAACATAGTGAGACCCCATCTTTTATAACAATAAAATTAGCCAGAGGTGGTGGTGTGTGCTTGTAGTCTCAGCTACTCTACCGGCTGAGATGGGAGAATTGTTTGATCCTAGGAGTTCTAGGTTGCAGTGAGCTGTGTCTGCGCCACTGCACTCCAGTGTGGATAATAGAACAAGATCCTGTTTCTAAAAAAAAAATCAAAAATTAAAACAAACAAACAAAAAAGGTTGAAGAACACGCTAGCTGCCTATATTTTGTTGAGACAGAGAATTACTACTTTTAAATGATAGCTTTCATTTTTCTAGAGAGTCATCTGAAATTTTTATGTCTTCCCGTAAAATTTAGACATTTCAGTGGTAGGAACACCAGGCCCTAGGTCCTATGAGCCAAGTTACCTCAGTCCTCCGCTCTTGGTACCCTATACTAAATTGCATATGGATAGTCCAAGGTTGTCCTGGTTGCTATTAGTCAAATATTTAAAAAACTTTATGACTGGGCCGTTCCCGGGTCCCCTGAGGTTCCTTCTAGTCTCTCCCATCTCCCAGGATCCCAGGGTATTCTTACCAACTGCCTGGGAATTTCTTAGACTTAACTCCTTTACTCATGTCTTTGCCCTGTTTGGAAAACCTTCCTGCTCAGATGTCTGAACTGGAGGCACTGCTGGGTCCTTCCCACGCTGTGTCTGCAGTTGTGGTTTCTTCACCTTGACTTTGCCTTTCCTGGTCGTCTCTGTGTCTCTGGTGACCTCCACGGCTGTGATAGCCGCTACTCCCCAGGGCGGGGGCGTCCCCCCGGCTCCTCTGTATCTGTCCGCTCCTGAATGAGCCTAGCTACTCTGTGGATGTTCCTGAAATGCACTACCAGCAGGCTTTTGTGAAAGAGAATAGTTTTGAGTTTAATTCTATACAGTTTTAGAAAATAGCGTATTTATATGTGTGTCATATGTATGCATGCATTTAGATCAAGGTGTGGGTGATCTCTGCTCATTTGTTTAGTAAACAGTGAGATTTAAGGATGCTTTCATGAAATATTTTCTGATCCATTTTATTTAAATAATGTTATTATTTGGCTTTAATAATATATGGATTAGCACACTGACTAATTTTGCTGCTATTCAGGAAGCACCTTGGTACACTGAAGATTATCTTGGCTGTAAAACAGAGGAATACAAGTATGGAATTTTTTTCAATATGATTATTCTTTCGGCTTAATGTGTTTATAAGTCTGTTTGTAAAGATTTATCAAGGAAGTAATTACTTAGCTCTTTTATTACTAAATTATCACATAAATTGTATTTTACTTTAATCTAACCATTATAAGATTTCAACATTTGCATCTCTCGTTACTATTTTATGAAAGAAAGAAACAAATAAAATAAAAAATGTAAGTCATGAATACCTCATCACTTTCAATAATTACATTCAACCCTGAATTTCCCTCTTTCCGTATATACATGGGTAATTGCGAAAGCTTTGAGATACATAAAAAATCAAGAAACATAAAATCTCTGCGGATGGAAACAAATGAACTCCTCCTCGTAATATCAATAAACTGAGCAAATTGAATCATACACAGGTGGGTCAGAAAGGTCACTGTTGACAGCTTTTCTTGGGGTGAAATAATGGATCATAACTCAGTCTGCTTCAAAACTTTGATAGTCACCTACGTATGTATCATCTTAATACACCATTAAATACATTTTAAACCTGGATACAGCATACAGGAAAGCCCTGTAACATTGGACCTTGAGCATTCCTTTTATCTAAAGGTATGCTTTTACTTTTTCTTCATTTGTTTGGTTGCTACATTGAGGCACCTGACTCAGGTGGCGTGTGACACTCAGAACCTGGCCTGCCGTGATGCTTTGAAACCGAGTCTTAAAAAGCAAAACCAATGGGGCAGTGCCTGTGGCTCAAGGAGTAGGGTGCCAGCGCCATATACCAGAGGTGGCGGATTCAAACCCAGCCCCAGCCAAAAACTTCAAAAAGAAAAAAAGCAAAACCAATCAAAAGTAAAAATGATAAATATGAAAATTGCTGAGGGAACCCGGTCATAAGGATGTTAATCTGCCATTTCCAAATAGGACGTCATTGATCAGAGCTTAAACAGTGTGAAATGTTCTGCTGTTGACTGGTGTGATTCATAATTCAGCAGGTAAATGGTTGAGCACATTTACAAGTACAGCAGACCATCGACCGGTGGGATGTGCAGGGAGGGAATCGAAGTCTCCAGGAGGGTGGTTAAGTGCCGCCGGGGAGCGCCTGGTCGCTCACTGGCCACTCAGCATCCCGCAGTAATGAGCTCCTTCAGCACCCTCGGAGGAGTGCAGATAAAAGTCTAGCAGACATTATGAACATTGCCCTGACCTCTCCCCGTAGGAAAAAGGGAGAGGTCCGTTGTAAAGGCAAAGGTGAAAGACGTGAATGTTCAGGTCCTTTTTGGTGCTCACAATCTGTATATCTAAGATTCTGTGACACCTGTGCACTAATGGGGCTGGTTGCCAGAGATGAGGTTAAGGCAGAAAGAAGGTGGTGTCACAGAGATTTCAGGGCTTTTCATGTTTTATAAAGAGTAAAATGTGTCCTCTATAGAAAACATTCTGCAAAGAGTCAAGACAGGGGGAGAGATTTTCAGGGAATATTATAGAGAAAAGGAAATATACTTTGGGAAAGAGAACTGGTTTTCCATACTGAAATTGGCTAGCTAGGAAGACAGAGATGGCTAGGTTGTCTCAGGGCAAAGGATTGGGGCCTGGGAAGAGGCTGAATGCCACACCCAGTGGGGCTTGGAAGGTGCTGGGCCCTGAAGGAAAATCCAGGCAGGCTTAAAAGTGGGTTGTTGCCCTTTTCCTATAATTGAAAAGTTCTACAGATGTTAATAGGAGACTTCAGATATAGTGTGAAGTTACAAGTTAAAATGTTTCTTGGCCTTGCTGTTATGATATAGGTAGGAAGTGGCACTGTAAACATGCTGATTTTCATTTCTGGTTATAGTTTTATCCAGATGGAGAGAGCTTTAAGCCTAATGTTTATTTTGGAAACTGGGTCAGTTCTTTGCGTCTGCTTTACCCCAGCTTGTAAAAAAGACTTTTTCTTCTTTTCTGTTCTTTAATGAGCTGAGCATCCTGTGAAGGAAAACATTTTATGGAGACCAAAGTTCAGGGTTAAAGGCACCTGTCTTCATGGTTTAGTAGTTTTAGATGTATGTTCCAGTAGTTAGAAAAAGACTGTGTGATATGTACTTTTTCCCCTGATTCTTACTCCAAACTGAACGTGTGTTTTTTGTAGGAATATTCTTTCATGTCCACGTTTCTTTTTATGACTAGTCGCATTTTCACAAAGCCTCTTAGATTCTGTAAAGATTGAGTTTTCCCAGAAAACCACAGGAATTTTTCTCGATGGTCTATTAACTAGCCTGGACTCTTTGCAAGGATCTTGGTATGTGAAACCGACTTGTGTATTTGTAGAACTGAAGATTATTTCATTCATTCAGCGTCATGCCAGTTCTGGTCAGCATTGGTGTTCAAGGAGCAGTACATACTTCTAAGCCCTCTGTAAGCTCGTGATGTGGGGAGAGGGTCAAAAGAGAAAATCACAGGGTGGCGCCTGTGGCTCAAAGGAGTAGGGCACTGGCCCCATATGCTGGAGGTGGCGGGTTCTAACCCAGCCCCGGCCAAAAGCTGCAAACAAACAAACAAACAAACAAAAAACTAATAAGAAAAAAAGAGAGAAAATCACTGAGCATCTCTGCCGGTCCTTCTCTCTCTCTCTCTCCATCTCCATCCTTGTGCCATTATCTATCTCGGCCTCCCGTTCATTCAGCTCACCCCTCTTTAAACTGTGAGCTCAGCGCTAAGGCTTAGAACAAGGAACAAAGAAGTTAGGCTTGTGAGCACAAGGTCTGTGTTCTGTTCATCATTTTATGTGGCACACAGCTTTGTCTTGTGCTCATTGAATGCACCGTGAATGAATGAATGAATGAATGAAGAAAGTTCATCTAGCTCAGCCTGAGAAGGTTCAGGAGAGCTTCTTGGGCAGTGATTCCTGAGCTCATAATACAAAATCGGTAGGCATATGAGGCAGGGCAAAGAGAATGTAGTAGTATTTATGCAAACACATAGGAATGAAATAGCTTGGCCTTTTGGGGGAGTTCCATGGGTTTCAGTTTGGCGTGAATGGGAAGTAGATGTGGATGGAGAGGAAGGAAGGAACCGTGATGTCACAGGCTTTGCAGGCCATGATAATGAGGTTGTCTGTCATCCTAAAGGTGGCAGAATAAGAGATAAAAATTTGATTCTTCATTCTGGAAGATGAATTGGAGGAGACAAAGGCTGCAGTCAGGGAAACTGGTTAGGAGGCTGTTGGTGTAATGTAGGAAGGCGTAAACCGAGGTCGTAGGGATAGGGTTGGTCTGGGTTTAGAGTTGCAGCACTTTATTTTTTCTGTAGAGGGACAGATAGTAACTGTCTCAAGCTTGGTGAGCCGCAGGTTTTCTGCAGCAGCTACTCACTCGTGCTGTGGTGCCAAAGCAGCCACAGACGATTCGTAAACTGAGGACACGGCTGTGTGTAGTAAAGCTGTGAGCAGGTGGTGGATTGGATTTGGCACATGGCTGTAGTTTTATGGCTTGGGAGAAGACTGTGGACTTTGGAGTCAGACAAACAACTTTTTTTTGTTATCACGAATGAGGGGTTTACATCATTTATATAAACTGCCATCTGTGAAATGGAGATAATGGTCCCTCCATTTCAGAGTTATTTGGAATACTCAAAAAGAGACTGTATGTAAAGTTCCTGAAATGTTTTGTAAAGTTGCTATGGGTGAATGAGTGGAATGTGCTCAAAGGACTCCGGGATTTCTGGAGAATCCAGGTGAATGATGATGGCAAAGCTCTAAGATAGGAAAGAAGGCAAAAGTTCTTACTGGAGGAACGTAGTTGCCTACAGTTTATTCACATGGAGATGGAATAAGGCAGTTGGAAGGGTCGTTTTGGGTTCCAGAGTTGTGAGGCATGGAGAGAGCTTTCTGGGACCAACAATGTGTTTAGAGCTACTGATATGGGGATACAGGGTAGGTCAGGATGAAGCTGACTAGGAGCAGGTGCTTGAGGAAGGAGAGCCCAGAGGGGCACGGAGAGAACCGTGGGAGTGGAAAGGATAGAACCATGCTCAACAAAGTACAGTGGGCCCTCCATAGTGGACCTCCTCCCGACCTTGACCATGTTCTTCAGTTGATCTAATTTTCATGGACCAGATGTGCATCACATGTATTTAGCAGTACAGAGGGCCTAGTTCCTTATGTTGACCACCTTAGTGCGTGGACTTGTTTGTTACAGTCCCTTGGATGGTCAACTTACAGAGGTCTGTTGTATATTTAAATTAGATTGTTAGATGCATAGCATACATATGGAGTTTTTCTGTTGTGTGATAAAATAAAAAACAAATTTGAGTTGGAGAGAAATTTTTATGAAATCCAACTTTATTTGCACAGATATTTTAGTCAGAGGAGAAATTAATTTACTGATGATGACAAGATCATATGATGACTCAATAAATTTAGTTTTGATTCCTAGGAAAACATATCCAGGCGAGACTGTTACGCGGTAGGTGAAGTGGTGAAGAAAAAAACAGCAGGGGATTTACATATTTCTTAAATGTGTAGAATCCATCAGTTGACATATGATTTTAATTATGCTTACAATGAAATACTTGCAATTTTCTCCCCCACAGGCTGAAAGACTAATAAATCTATAAATGAATATATTTAGAATTTATTAAAATAAGCATCATACAAAGGCCTTCATGCACAGATTTAAGAATTTCTTTGGCGTGCTCAGAGAGAGGATTTTATTTGGAGTAATTTCTTAAGCCAGCTCCTACACAGCTGCCTCTTACCTACTTATTTAATATTTACATCAAGTTGTGGTAGTAAGCTAGGCCTTCCTGGGAGGTCAGGTGCCAGGCATAAGATACTGGCTTAGTGCTGTGTGTATAGTTAAGCTCTTTATAAGATATGAGGACTATATCCAAGTTGAAGTCCAGAAAGTGCTGGAGGCTTTAAAAATTCTTTTTAAAGTTGGACTCTGGCTATCCTTTTAGATCCTATCTTTGTAAAAGTTGAAGTTATTTTTTGACAACCCCCCAGCCTTGGTCTAATTTGGGAGCCTCACTGATATAAAGTGTCCTGTAGGTGAAGGACATTTGAATTCATGCCCCTGGTTCGGCATTGGAAAAAGAGATGGGTCTTGGATGAGACTTCGGTGTGGCAGTCACAGAGCTGAAAAACTTTCTTTGAATAGGGATTCTTTTCCTCAGTGTATGTTTTTGTCTGCCTTGCCAAAGATCAGATGGCAATCTGAGGATTGTTTCATGTCTGGGCTCTCTGTTCTGATCCCTTGATCTGTGTCTTTGTTCTGGACCTAGCACCATGCTGCTTTGGTTACCATAGCCTTGTAGTGTAGCTTGAAGTCTGGGAAATTGGTGTCTCCTGGTTTGTTCTTGTTGCTTAAGGTTGCTTTGGCTATACAAGGTATTTTTTTGTTTCATATGAAGCCTGGAATTATTTTTTCTAGCCCTGTGAAAAATGATATTAATAATTTAATGGGGATTGCATCGAATTTGTTGATCACTTTAGGCTGCATAGACCTTTTAATAATGTTGATTCTGCTGATTTACCAGCATGATGCATTTTTCCATCTGTTTATGTCCCGTGCTATTTCATTCTTCATGACTTGTAGTTCTCTGTGAGAGATCTTTTCCCTCCTTAGTTAAATATATTCCTAAGTATTTTATTTTCGTTGTTGCCATTGTAAAAGGTGTTGAGTCTTTGATTTGATTATCAGCTTGACTATTGTTTGCATCTATGAAGGGTACTGATGTGTGTACACTGATTTGTAACCTAAGACTTTACTGAATTTATTTATCAATTCCAAGAATTTCTTGGTGGAATCTTTAGGGGTTTTCTAGATATAAGATTATATCATCAGCAAAGAGTGGCAGTTTGATCCCTTTCCCCCCCTTTGGGTACCTTTGATTTCCTTCTCTTGTCTGCTCTGGCCAGGAATTCCAGCAGTCTGTTCCTTTATTTCACTTCCCTGAAAAAGAGGAGGGCAGTTGCAGCAGGCGTGCGTCCCTCCACACTCCCCACTCTCCCCTTACAGAGACAGCTGGGGAAGCACCGGGCACAAAACGTTCAGGGGGTTGTAGGCCAAAGTAGATGCTTTTCTTCTGAGTCCAGTGGGAAGACTTTTGAGTGTTTGGGACCAGAGGGGCCTGATTTGTGTTATGTCTTAGAAAGATCCATCTGGCTGCCATGTGGAAAATAGACAGTGAGGGTCAAAGAAGGAGGGGGGCAGACTAGTTAATAGTCGAGGTCGTGGATGGTGGTGGTGGTGGTAGTTAGAAGTGGTTAGATCCTGGACAGAGTGTTTGGACCAATAAAATAACAGTAGAACCTCCATAGCTGACCACCCCCCTACATTGACCACCTCATTATGTTGACCTTATTTTCACAGGCTGGACACGCACCACATGTACGTATCAGTACCGTGGGCCTAGTTCCTTATGCTGACCTCCTCCATATGTTGACCCGTTTATCACAGTCCCTTGGGTGGTCAGCTTCCACACATGCTGCTGTATGAAGCTATGGGAGAAAGAGAGTCAGGATTGACTTTAAGGCTTTTGGTGTGAGCAGCGGGTCGCCTAAGTTTGGGATGGTCATTTGTCTCATCCAGGGGGAAGTTACATATACGAGTCCAGAGGTCAGTGAAGTGGTCTGGGGTGCGGACTTTGGTTTACTTTGTAGTTTATGTTTTTCTCCTTCAGTTGTTGGCCCTGCTTTCTTCTGAGTTGTCTGATACTCGCTCTGTCTACTGGCTCTTTCTCATCAGCCCACAAACGTGCTCATGTCTCTTCAGTCCTAAAATGATAGACACATGTGAACAAAACACTTGCCCTTCCATCGTCTTTGCCTTTTTATCTCCCTGTTCTTCCCCTTTTAAGTTTCCTAAAACTGTCTTCACTTTCTTGTCTCCATTTTCTCCCTATGGAAATGGGCTTCTTCCCCTGGAAACCTTTCAGGGCACGTGTGTTAGACATTACACACTCTTTCTTCTATTGGAGGCATCTCCTTTGGCTTCTTGGATGTTTTCCTTTTCTGGTTCTCTTTCCATGTCTCTTGCTATTTCTTCTCTGTTTCCTTTGCTGAATCGTGTTACTTTGTCTGTCTCTTAAATACTGAAAACCGTGATACTGGGAGCAAATAATTGAAAAATCAAGGGCAGCTCTTTTGATGGGTTGAGCAGTTTCTCCCACGAGGAGGGATTTAGCAAGAGGCAGCTGACTCCCAGATATCTCAGTGATTCTTTGCTTGATAGTCCCACCGTTAGAGATCCTGCTTCGTGTGTTCTTGACTCCACAAGACTCCTCTGAGGCTGCCATTTTGTCCTCTATAAGATGCACATCTCTAGCCCCGATTAGCACACCAGCACAGACTGAGATTCAAAGGAGCTCACTGTTACAACGAAGAGAACAGAGGTGCTGAGGCTTCAGCATCTTTAGAGGACGGTGGAAAGAACATTTGGAGCTTGGGGTGCTGCTTGGCAGGCAGGGCTGGGAAGGAGCTAAGGCAATGATTCCAAGAGGAGAGAAATTCTTCAAGGACTCTTCTTCTTCTTAGCTGTATGGTAGGAAAAATAGTCAAGGATTGTTAATTCATACCACCTTTTCCTGGTTCACTGCCATGAGATCTCCCCGTCACCCTGACCCCAGTCTGTCTAAAGCATCCCTGTTCCTCTGCTCCTTTATCCTTTGGTATGGTCTTTAATTATATTCTTTAATTGCTTGTCTCTCAAACTACAAAAGGAGCCAAGAAAGCAGGAAGTTTGTCTCTCTGGTTCAACTCTATATCCCTAGTCTAACAGGAGCGTAGCCAGCTGCTCAATTAATTCTTCTTGGTAAAATGAACGTCTTTGGACACTCCATGTTTGGGAAATACTTATTGATGAGCTTAAATTTTTATACAGTGAAATGTAGGTATGTGAACCTACGGCTGGCTCTATTTTTCTATAGTGGAGCAGACGTAGTTTGTGACCTTCCCTCCTCCCCCCACACACTTTTCTACCTCTCAGGGTGCCCTTGGCTGCTGTGTTTGTCCTGTGGTTGCACTGGCCATTCTGTGTCTGTCACCTCACAAAGTTCTGTCATAGCCAGACGGACTTCTGTGCTTTGGATTTCCCCTCAATCTATTTCAAGTTTCTTTTGTTACTTACCATAGTTCCTTTTATTTTACCCACCTATGTTTCATTGCCCCCCACCCCACCTCATGTTTTCTGAGAAAAGTACTCAAATTTTAACAATAAAAACAAAACATAAGTCCAAGAAAAGTCATTTGCTGTCTCAAGGGTCTGGCACTTGCAAAGGAAATCTTTGCTTTCAAAATTACTGTTTTGACTATAGGCATTAAAAAAGTCTAATTAGAAACTCAAAGCTAAGCTGCTTTCTTTGTTCTCAGCTCTACCCAGGCTCTTCTTGAAAAGTGACCCCCTCTGTTTCCATGGGAGGACAGCAGAGGGGCTATTAGGAAGAACCAGGAATGAGGGGGCCAGGGCTTCTCTGAGTTGGTATTCCTCATGCCCAGTCCTGGCGGAGTCCTGGCAGAAATGAGTTTGCCATCCTCCCAGTGTCCCCTAGTTTGTTGGCTGTAGAAGAGAACCATCTGGGGGTTTACATGGTTTGCTAATAACCGTCTGTACCCCAGGCAGAATTTGATGATGAAGATTTTCTTCTATAGAGGGCAACAAGAGGTCAGGATTTCATCTTAGATCAGAAGCATAAATATCTGCTTTTTTGTTGTTGTTTGCTAAAGAAACAAAGCAATATAAATGTATCTTAAAGAAATTTGCATCTTGAAAAAAGTGTGTCCCTTCACCCAAGAAGAGAGATCAGTAGCTTCAGATGTTTGACTTGTGCTATGTGATTCTAACTGCAAGTTTAGGCATTGACAGAGAAAAAGGGGTGATTATAATGGGGGTTGGCTAAAGATAATTCCAGGGAAGACAGAGCTGAGATAAACAGGAAGGAAGTCAGGGCTTAAAGAAGAAGGGAAGGAAATCCCAAATATTTTCCAAACCCCTGGTTTTCCTGCCTTCCCATCATTTAATCTGGTAATTCAACTGACTCTCCTATGTTTTCTTTTCTTTCTTTCTTTTTTTAAATTTAATTTATAGATCAAAGTAATACATGTACCTAAAGAGCCAGATAGTGCTATGAGCTTCATTTAAAAAAATAGAAATTCTGTGTTCTCTATGCCTTTTCCCATTTTCCAGGGATTACTTTCTAATAATTTTCATTGATAGTATTTATTTATTTTTTTGTCTCTAACATGATTATTGAGAGAATTTTCAGTTTTAGTCATTGTTAACTTCTATCTTTAGAAGATGAAAATTTGACTTTCTTTGCTCTCCTCTCCCCCTTAACTACCACTATCTCTCTGTATGTGTATTTTCCAAAATTCTATCTTCTTGATATACATGTTTTTACATCATAATTTTGATTGAGTCAGGAGCTGTTTTCATTATCATGACTATGCAAACATTGTTGAGTCATGTGGGATACTGTGATTATTTTCCTATACCTCGTTCAGTTTTCCCTAGGGTAATGCTTGTCATTAAAATATCTTTTTCCCTTAGTTTTCCATAGTTTTATAATTCATTACCAAACCCTGCTCCGTCACATAACTCTAATCTTAATATGCTCATATTAAGTAGTCACAGTGTTGCAGGAAGATGAGGCCCAACGGAGAGAAAGAGCACCCAAACACCACATTTCTAAGAGGAAGGGCTTTGTTCACCAGCTGGGAGCTTACGGCATAGAAGAATTCCAAATGGCTGTACTCCCCAACGGCCTGGTCTTTCCCTTTTTATCACAGTCAAAAAGTTCTACCCCACAGGTACCTTTCTTATTGGCCAGTTTGAATCAAGCGGGAGATGCTATTCTAGCCCCTACAGAACTACAGGATTTCACAGAATTTGGAACTTTCCAAGTTCCAGGAAGTTAAGTTTACAAATTCCCAAGAGCTGAGTCACCATGGAGAGGACCCTGCTGGTGTATCCTTGTGGTGTCCTTGAGAAGACCTGTTCTCCCAGACCTCACCCTTCTTGGGTATCCTCTCTCAACAGCTTCATCTGTGGAGGCATTTTTCTTGGAGACTTCTGACCTACTCAGGTCTAGAGTAGTCCATAATTTGGGGTCTTCCTCAATCCATGATCTTCTGAATTCCCTTGGCCTTTCTGTTTTGTTTCCTGCGTCTTTTTTGAAAGAACACTTTTATAGAAGCCTCTAGAGAAAGGACCACTAAAAGCTTGATTTTTTTTTTTTTTTTTTTTTTTTTAGATTGTTTGAGACTGGGTTTCATTTATTCTTACACCTAATTGGTAGAGGATTGAAAGGTTGGCAATAATTTTATGGTAGAATTTTTAGGCATTTCTCTTTTGTTTTTGAGTTTTCAATGAAACTGATCAGACTGATTTTAAGTCTTGATTCATATAAATGATTTTTTTTCTTTCCTCCTCACTGGAAACCTCTAGAACCTTCTGTTGGTTCACACTATTATGAAATACTGTGATAATGTGTCTTTCTATAGATTTGTTTTTATCTACACATCTAGGTTCTCAATAGGTATGTTTCATCATTTGGAAATACCTATTCGTTTACTCCTGAGGTGTTTTCTTGAGTCATTTTATTGATGAATTACTCTTGTTTGTTTTTATCCTTTCTTGAAATTCTTGTTATTTGGATATTGATTCTTCCTGGATTGATTTTTTCTTCTATTTTTTGTAATCGTCTTTTAACGATTTTCTGTGATTTCATCTTCTGATCCTTCTATTCAATTTTTATTTCTATGTTAATTTCCAGAGTTCTTGCATTTTCTGTATGTCCTTTTTTCATCCTTTAAGAGTGCAAAATCTTCTCTCACTGAGGGCACAATATCGTTTATGTACAGTTTCTGCATCCCACCTACTCTGACCTTCAAAAGGATTTTGGGTTTGTTGGTTTCATTCCTCTTGTTGGAGGCTTTTTGCAGATGCCTGGGAATCTTGCCAGTATATGGAAGGACTGTGACTGTAGCCTTCACATGGGGAGGTGGAATTGGGTTATTCTGTGGGAAATCCTCAACATTGGATTTTTGCCTCTTTTCCTTTGGGCTGCCAATTTCCTCAGAGTGGAATTTTCCAGTTTCCAGGCTGGAGAATATAGTCCTGGCATCAAACTTTCTGGAACCTGAATGGGGAGGAGAGTTGAGGGTTTGACACTCTTGTGGACATTTTCACAAAGCTGCCGTCCTTGGGTGCGGGGACCCTCTCCAGTCTGCTGCAGAGGTGTGAAAAGGGCAATCAATTAGCTCCGTGGAATTAGGGAGGGCATTTGGGAAGGCGTAGTCCTCTATCTGGTTCTTAAACAGACTGTCAATAAATCATCCAGTCTCACCCACACCTTTGCCTTTTCAAGTCCAGGACTGTTTGCTGGTAGCAATTCCCGGGATATTTGGAGCTTCTGTGATATAAATCAGGTTGTTAATTGGCCTTTCCATTGTGCTGGTTTAATATTCAGCTTTCTTAAACTACTAAGATTGGGGTGGCGACTGTGGCTCAAAGGAGTGGGGTGCCGGCCCCATATGCCAGCGGTGGTGGGCTCACACCCAGCCCCGGCCAAGAAAAAAACTACTAAGATTGTTCTGTGATTTCCAACTTCCAAAATTTTATTTTGCGTGTTCTACTGTTCTTTTTATGCTGTGGTTTTATGGTGTTAAGCAATCCATTTACAGTTATTTTGTGGAGCTTTGGGAGGAAATCGAGGTCCACAGGTGTTACCAATCCTGCATTTTTCTCGGAGTCCGTGTGTCTGCATGTTTCTGATAGTTCCACTGGTTCTTGCTTCTTTGTCATTTGTTTATTATTCAGATTTATACAGCCCTTGATCCAAGTACTCCCACTACTATGTACTGTTTGTCTGAAACTACGTGTAGAGAGAGGGTACCCGAGAAGGGTGAGGTTGGGAGAACAGGTCTTCTCAAGGACACCACAAGGATACACCTGCAGGGTCCTCTCCATGGTGACTCAGCCCTTAGGAATTTGTAAACTGAACTTCCTGGAACTTGGAAGTTTCCAAGTTCTGTGAAATCCTGTAGTTCTGTGGGGGCTGGACTAGCATCTCCCGCTTGATTCAAACTGGCCAATGAGAGGGGTACCTGTGGGGTGGAACTTCTTGACTGTCAATAAAAAGGGAAGGATCAAGCTAGATGGGGAGCATGGCCATTTGGAATTCTTCTATACTGTAAGCTCCCAGCTGGTGAATAGAGCCCTTCCTCTTATAAAAAAAAAAAGACATGGTATCCATCCTCAAGGAATTTACAATTTCATGAAAGTCCTAACATTTTTGTTTTAATTAGGCTCAGAAACAGAAAGAAATAGTTACAGAAAGCCAGGAATTTTCAGTCAGAAGAGCTGCATTCAAGTCTAAGTTTCACTTCTGTGTGATGTTGAACATGTATCAAGGCCTCTCTTGGACCTCAGCTCCTTGCTTTTTCAAGTGAAAGTTATGGTATTACAGACCCTTCTTGCCTCCCAGGGGAGGATCCACTGAGATTACTGTCGAGGCTCAAATGATAATGAGGTGCAATCCTGGCAAGCCAAGCAAGTACCCTGCCTGCCAACAACTTTGAAGGTGGACCCTGGATGCTGTTGGTTAAGTAGTGTGGAAGTTTGTGGAAGATGGAACTGAGGGTCAGGGTGGAGCTGGAGAGCGGTCAGACAAAAGAATTATCCTAAATGAAATTCAACAGCTTAGATCACAACCCAGAAGGTCTCCAATACATTTTCTGTATGGAGAGGACTCATAGGAGAAGATGTAATATGCAGCTGGGAGACGGGAGGATGAAGAGCGAAGTAGAGGTAAGTTCAGAAGTCAGTAGAGGAAAGTTCTGTGATGAATCTAGAAGTCAAGGTTCTTTTTTTTTTCTGATCCCACACACTCTTTATTCAAGAGTTTTTCTCATATTTCTCTTGGGATCAGCATTTCCCAACATGACTGTGTTGTAAAAATGTACAATCCAAGCAATGTTCATCTATTTAAACATCCCGTAAGTCAATATATCTTTTAGATAATGTTTAGGTGCTTAAATTTTTTTTAATTTTATCCCTTTGTCTTTTAATTATCTTAATTCAAGATATATGGATATCTGGGTTGGTTTTCTAGATAAGGACTGACCAGATAAAAGCAGGAAAAAGAGACAGAGATGTCATAAGCAAGGTGTGCTAGTCTTTGCCTGTTTTGTAGACAAGAAAGTGTGATTTCCCTGTCTCTATTTGAGAGTGTTGGAGGTAAGTGGAGATTGGGTCTCCACGGGGTGTATCAGGAGGGGAAGATTAGATGACTGAATTGCATCTTTGCACATTAGATACCAGAGTTAAGGGAAGAGAAAGAAAACTCCCCTGGCTTAACAGTAGTAATGGGCTACTTAAACTTAGCCTACTCAATGCAGATGAGATTTAGTCTGTTAATTTTTAAAGTTTATTAGCTCAATATAAATACATTTAAATGTCCACTCTTCAAGTTTGTAATGGTTTCTTATATGCTCCTTAACCACAATCTTTAGTACCTATATAACTTTTAAGACCACTGTGGAGATGGTTAGTTGTTTTATATTGCTGGCATAAAAGTCTTATACCACATAGCTAGAGATTGTTTTCGTGATGTCTATTGTACTAAGAGACAGAGAAAATGTAGAAGTGTGCTGACCCCAGCCCCTGAGAAACCTAAACATCCTCCCAGACCAACCTGCAGGATAGGTAAGGCATTCAAGACTAATAGAATTAAGTCAAGGTAGAACAGTAAATAACTGTAAAATAGGTACCTGTATGAGAGAGTAGTCAGGTAGAGAGGCCACCAGGAGACAGAGATTTACAAGAAAATTAGCCTAGTCATGCTTAATCCTAATTATGATTGTGTTAGCTCAACTTGCCTTTATAGAGCTGAGTGGTCTATTCCCTCACTTTTAAAAGTCACCAGATATGAGCTTTAATGAAAATTTTTTTTTGTAAATTATTTTCTATAAAAGCCATCACTAGTTAAAGAGAAAATAGAATCATAAATTCCCATTCATAATAGTAAAAAACTATAATATTTTTAGAAATAACGAAGAAAAATACATGTTCTTTAAGAAGGAAAAGAAAGAATTTTATTGTACGTAAAAAAGTGAAACTAATGGGAAAATGAGTCCTTAATGTATCCTAAATTTGAAATTTTCCAAATTGACCTATAAATGGAAGGTAATTCCAATTAGAATCACGAGGAGTTCTTAAAAATTGAATAAAATAATCTTAAAGTTCATACAGAGAAATAAACTTTTAACAATGGTCAAGAAATAATAAAAAAGGAATCGTGAGGATGATTTGAATTGCAAGATTATAAAATAGAGCACAAAGGCGGCAGGCGGGATTCCGCTCTGGTCTCTTGGTCCTCTGTGCCGGTTCTTGGAGTTTGGTCTCCTTCAAAGTCCAGAGATGTTGGCATGGTTATGGAGAAAAGGGAACACTTCTACATTGCTGGTGGGAATGTAAACTAATACATCCATTTTGGAAAGATGTTTGGAGAATACTCAAAGATCTAAAAATAGGCTTGCCATTTGACCCTATAATTCCTTTACTGGGTATATACCCAGATGACCAAAAATTACAGAACAACAAAGATATCTGTACCAGATTATTACAGCCCAATTCATAATTGCTAAGTCATGGAAGAAGCCCACGGATGGATTAATAATCTGGTACATGTATACCATGGAATATTATGCAGCCTTAAAGAAAGAGGGTGACTTTTCCTCTTTCATATTTACATGGATGGAGCTGGAACATGTTCTCCTTAGCAAAGTATCTCTAGAATGGAAGAAAAAGTATCCAATGTAT
>CAUYON010162911.1:0-45611 GCA_963573935.1 Arctocebus calabarensis | reverse complement strand
CTCAAGCTGTCACCCTGGGTAGAGTGCTGTGGCATCACAGCTCACAGCAACCTCCAACTCCTGGGCTCAAGCGATTCTCCTGTCTCTGCCTCCCAAGTAGCTGGGACAACAGGTGCCTGCCACAACACCCAGCTATTTTTTGGTTGCAGCTGTCACTGTTGATTGGCAGACTCAGGCTGGATTCGAACCTGCCAGCTCAGGTGTATGTGACTGGTGCCTTAGCCACTTAAGCCATAGGCGCCAAGCCCAAATACTGTTTCTTGAACTGTCCTTTGAACCAGGTTTACTATCTGCTGGCTTCCTCAGTAATGACACATGCTCTCTTTATATACATATGTATTGTATGTCATATGTTGTCAACAAAAATTCTACTTTGACAGACATAACCTAAGCAGGTTAAAGTCCAGCCAAAATTAATAGCTAAAAAACAACCATCTCAATAATATTAAGGCTGATTATTGCACGAGTTCATTTTTGTTTAAAAAAAAACTTATGCTTGGTTTTAATATTTTCTTACTCTCTACTCTTCAGAAAGTCCTCTGATTTAAGTGGCAACCACTTGATTAGTTGTACTTAAGGCAGTACTAATTTTAAAAAGTTTCTCCATGTAGGCAGAAATATATGAAGATTAATTTCCTTTTTAGTTTCACCAATCAGAATATAAAAATGCTATTTCATTAAGATGAAATAACCCATTTAAATATAAGACATATATGCCAAAAATCTATCACTGTAAAAGATTTTGAGCCCTTTCGTGCCCATAGCACAGTGGTTAAAGCGCTGGCCACATGTACCGAGGTTGGCGGGTTCAAACCCGGCCCTAGCCAGCTAAACAACAATGACAACTGCAACAAAAAATAGCTCGGCATTGTGGCGGGTGCCTGTAGTCCCAGCTACTTGGGAGGCTGAGGCAAGAGAATCGCTTGAGCCCAAGAGTTGGAGGTTTCTGTGGGCTGTGACGCCAGGGCACTCTACCGAGGGCGACATGGTAAGATTCTATCTCCAAAAAAAAAAAAAAAAAAAGGTTTTGAGCCTTTAAAAAAGCAAACCCTTAAGTTCAGGTGTCCTCAAACTTTTTAAATAGGGGGCCAATTCTCTGACCCTCAGACCATTGGAGGGCCGGACTATAGTTTTTTTAAAAAACTATGAACAAATTCCTATGCACACTGCACCTATCTTATTTTGAAGAAAAAACAAAATGAGAACAAATACAATTCACACCAACGCATGTGGCCCGCGGGCCGTAGTTTGAGGACCCCTGCTTACGTTGAATGTAACAAGCAGCATATAAAATATACTTAGTTTTTGAACTTTATTATGCTTCAGACATTTCTCCAATCATTCAATATTTCTATATTTTCCTGCATTTTAAAATCACAAGTAATTTTATAAATTTCATGTATAACAAAAATTCAAGTTTTATTAATTATTCTAAGTAGAAGAGAATGCAATTGAGAGCTGGCACAGCTAACATAAGCATAAGAAAGGTAAATATCTCTTGAATAAAAACATAGTAAATATTTTAATGAAAAAAAAATCAAGGATTGAAGGAAGGAGAAAATTTTCAAATAGCTGGTACTTTCATTACGATTTATATTACTTGTGTAAATACATAATTAAATAAATACTAATATTTACAAAATGGAAAAGGGAAAAACCTAAACTATTAGGTTCTTTCATCTGTATCCCTCTTCTAATCTTCTGGACACATTAGTTTACGTACCAACTAAAAATGTGATACTAGTTAACTAGTTGAAAGCTTATCAATTAAGTCATCAATAGTATAAACAATAAGTTGAATGTCCGCTTTTTCTTTCATTTGGTGATCACTGTGTTTTCGGAGGATGACATCTACATCTTTGCTGACCACCCGGTCGGCAACCTGCATGGACGTATGCCAAGGTACGATGTCATCCTTCATGCCATGGAGCAATCTTACAGGGCAGTTCACAGGAATCGGGCTATGTAACAAGCAGTGGTGCTCAGCTTCTTTAAGGAAACTGTACTGAATGTTATAAACTCCTTCTTCATGGTATTTTGATGGCATAGCCCACACGCCTTTCATTTCTACTTCCTTTTTTAGCTATTGGAAAAAATTAGGAAAAGTATTTAGAATTTTACGCCAACATTAACACATGCAATATTTTCAAATAATCTAAGGAAAGCAGTCCTGTGTAACGATAGTAATTAACAATAATTAAATACATGCAAGGTACTGTGACAGTACTGTGTACATAATACCCCATAAGATCCAATAATACTGTTATATTAATTATATGTTATTGTCCCATTTTTATAAAAGAGAAATAAATATCATGTTCAAAGTTTAGGGCTAGTAACTGTTATGGCTAACATTCAAATTTAATTTATCTAACTTTATCACACATCATCTTAAATCAAACGTTGCTTCACCAACTGAAAAAGAAAATGAAGGGAGAAAAAAAAAGTATAATAATTTCTTAGAATCAATTCCAGGTATCATTCAGATTTACATAAAACCAAGTATTAGAATAAAAATTGTTTAGATTTCTAAATCATAAAACTAAAAGTATACATGAAAGAACTGGCTAAAATGAATATGAGATAAGGTAGAAAGGGGTAGAATCGGGCATAGAACTAAAAATTAAAAATAAGAGTGATTATTCTGGTGCAATCATATACATGCTCAAGCAATTTTAGGCTGAATATAAAAAAAATGTATAGTTTTTCCTTCCAGAGTTGCAGGAATGAGAAAAAGATTTTTTTTTTTTTTTTTTTTTTTAACTGCGGTTGAAAAATCTTCCACATACTTCCTGCAAACTGAAAAACAGTATCATTTCTATATTTATTCCCTTAAAATAAAACATTGTATATCCTTTTATTGAAAATTCCTACTTTTTTAGTTATAATTTTTCTTTTCTTTTTTTTTTTTTTTTAGACAGAGTCTCACTTTGTCACCCTCTGTAGAGTACTATGATGTTACAGCTCATAGCAACCTCTAACTTTTGGGCTCAAGTGATTCTCTTGCCTCAGCCTCCCTAGTAGCTTGGACTACCGTCACCTGCCACAATACCTGGGTAGTTTTAGAGATGGGGTCTCACTCTGGCCCAGGCTGGTCTCAAACCTGTGAGCTCAGGCAATCCACCCATCTCGGTCTTCTATAGTGCTGGGATTACCAGCATGAGTCACTGCGTCCAGCCTTGTCTTAATTTTTCTAATTAAAAATTAGAATGTTTTATAATAAGTAAAATTTACTCATTATAAAAAACATAATAAATAATGCATAAAAGGAAATAAATTATCCATATTACTACCTCAGGGGTATAACAATCATTAACATTCTGGTTTATTTCCTTCCTGTATTGCTCTATTATGTTTGGTTTTATAAAAATATATACATATATAATATGTAAAATACATATCTATTATACATTAATATAGTTTCCTTTCCTGCTTATTTAAAACATGTTATTTATGAGCTTTTAAAAATTCTATGAAAGGTTTTAAATGCTACCTAATAGTTCATTATAATCAATTTAAGATCATTAGCTTAACCATTCCCATGACATACTTCTATGAACTTTTTTGAGCATAAAAGTTTATTTATATGTAATAAATTCTTTGGAAAGATTACCAGAACCTGAAAAAAAAATCAAACTGTGAACAGTTTTGGATTTTATAATCATGTAATATGAAGAGTATTTCTGACTAGAAAAAAATGGAATCTATTATTTCTAGACTAGAAAAATGGACATCTTACCAAAAATTCTTTTAAAGACAAGGAAAGGAAAGTGACATAGAACATATCTGAAGCATAATGTTTCAATAAAAATACTATGATTTCCGCACATTTAAAATTGTTAACTTACTACAAATATAAAAGGGAAAATAAGAATTAAAAAAATAAAATATCTGAAAGTTTTACTTTTAGGTATCTGTCCCCAAATGACTGAAAATCCCTGAAATTCTAAAAAACTATAAAATGTATAAATCTATGTTAATATCATGGGATTCTCTATATTAAAATATGTGACCAAACAGTTAAAGCAAAAAATGATAGTCATTTATCCTTAAGCTACTCAGAATTTTTTCCTGAACTTGTATGTATTTCAGTAACTAGAACTTTGTTTCATTGGTTGTTAGCTAAAGTGGAAGCTAGCTCATTATTGAGACACTGAATTCATAATAGTTCATTTTAAGCATCTCTAGCATTAACTAGTTGTTACCTGCCATAAAATTGAACCAAGTTAGTTTTATAAGATATTCTATGTCTCAAAACTTGAAAAAGTTCAGAAATAGAAAAAACAGCCTTACTCAAAGTGTGCAGTGTATACCATTCTACACCAAGAAGAATCTGCACCAAAGTAATTGGTTCAGAAGCTTAGATTCCGAATAGCTGCGTACCAGTAGGCCCTCTAGTGTCCACAGAAGGAGTTAATATTGTGTTAAAAGGAAGGTCAAGTTCCTAGACAATTAGAAATGCTGAGTTTAGCATTCCTACGCTTACAAGGATGGTAAAAAATCTCCACTTCTCCCCTAACAGTGTTAAGGCTAGCTGTTTGTATGAAGAAGAGATAGTGGTCCTGTTCTTTCCTTATACTCGGTTTTAAACTGGCAATGGCTTAACACATTTCTGTTAACAACTGCTTATCTGATTAAGGATTAGCAAAAATATGCCCTGATTTGCAGTCTTTAAGTTTTCTCAGTTACTTAGGGTGTGTCTACCTTATCCTCACTTTGACTGATGTGAATACACACATGAAAAAATAAATGTGCCTAGATTTTGTCATTTATTAGAAGCCAAAAATGCTAAGAAAAAAACCAAAAACAAAAACCAACTCCCTTTTAAACTGCCATGTCCTTGAGGTAATTTCCTACCTTGAGCAGCACTGTATCATTGAGTTAAGAGGAGGAAGCAAGGGGTCCAAATTTTGATGCACAAAAAGGCATCAAGAAAAGCATGAGGATACTGTGCAATTATGTATGAGAAAGGACCAAGAAAGTGAAAAAATTCAGAAATAGGACTAGCTCTGTAATTTCATTCCTGACAGGAAATAATGAAGAATCTGACTAACCAGAAAATGCTATTTCTTATAGAGCTGAAAATAACAACAACATGAACTAATAATGAACTTAAAACAGACAGTATATGGAATAGGTGTTAATGCATAACTTGAGGCAAAAGTCAATGACATTCTACTATTCAACACTATTTATAGTTTATTTTCCTTTTTAAATTTTTTTTTTTTGCTTCCTCTCATTCTTTTCTTCCATTCTCTAGAACAGTGGGTCTCTTACAGGGAGCTTATTCAAACATAGATTTCTGGGCTGTTGCCCTGTTTCTGATTAAGGGTAAAGTTCATTGTTTGCATTTCTAACAAGCTCTTAAGTCAGTGGTTCTCAACATTCCTAATGCCGCGCTCCTTTAATACAGTTCCTCATGTTGTAGTGACTCCCAACCATAAAATTAATTTTTCTATAACTGTAATTTTTCCATAACTAATTTTTCTGTTAAGAATCATAATGTAAATATCTGTTATGCAAAATGGTCTTAGGCGACCCCTGTGAAAGGACATTCGACTCCCAAAGGGGTCGTGACCCACAAGTTGGATACCACTATCTTAAGTATTACTAATGCTGCTGGCCTAGGGATCATATTTTGTGAACCACTATTCTAGACGTTTTTTCTTTTCTTTTTGTAGAGATAGAGTTTCACTTTATCGCCCTTGGTAGAGGGCTGTGGCATCACACAGCTCACAGCAACCTCCAACTCCTGGGTTTAAGCGCTTCTCTTGCCTCAGTCTCCCGAGTAGCTGGGACCATAGGCGCCTGCCACAACGCCCGGCTATTTTTCTGTTTTTGCAGTTCGGCCAAGGCCGGGTTTGAACCAGCCACTATCTGTATATGGGGCTGGCGCCCTACTCACTGAGCCACAGGTGCTGCCCCAAAAAGCATTTTCTTTAAAAAAAAAAAAAAAAGAAAGAAAGAAAAAGAAAGAAAGAAAAAGTGAGAATTAGGTGTAGCAAAAGAAGGGCAACTAACTGTGTAAGCCAGGAATGGCAAACTACATCTGTGTGCTAACTCTGATTAGCTGATAATGTCTGCCTAGAAAGCACTGCTGAGAGGATCTGTGGCTACTTTCAGGCAAAAAAATATGGTCAGGCCTTCATATCTGTAGGTTTCACATCTGCAAATTCAATGAACCATGGACCAGAAATATTTGAGAAAAAAAACTGACCATGTGCAGAATTTGTTCCTTGTCATTACTCCCCAAACAATAGTTAACAATTATTTACATAGCACTGATACGGAATTAAGTATGATAAGTAATTTAGAGATGATTTAAATTATAGAGAAGGTTATACTCAAATACTAAGCCATTTTATGTCAAGGACTTGAGCATCAGTGGATTTTGGTATCTGAAGGTGGTGCTGGAACAGGTCTCTCCTGCAGATACTGAAGAACAACTATAGTTGCCCAATTGATTAACCTAGTTTAACATGGTCAGAAGAATAGAATAACATCTGCCATATGGCAGAAAGTAAGAATCAGAGGTACAAAAAGAGATCACAATATATTATCCAAATAAGTAAATGTGAATAAAAAATGCTAAAAAAGGAAACTTCAAAGTGTGATTTCAAAGGAAAAGGAAATCTTAAACAAGAGGCCTGGCTCAGCGTCTGTTGCTCAACGGGCTAAGGTGCCAGCCACATATACCTGAGCAGGTGGGCTGGAATCCAGCCTGGCCCGGGCCCGCCAAACAACAATGATGGTTGCAACCAAAACATGGCCAGGCGTTATGGTGGATGCCTGTTGTCCCAGCTACTTGGGAGGCGGAGGCAGAAGACTCGCTTGAGCCCAGGAATTGGAGGTTGCTGTGAGCTGTGATGCCACAGCACTCTATCCAGGGTGACAGTTTGAGGCTGTGTCTCAAAAAAAAAAAAAAAAAAAAAAAAGTCAAACCTTTAAAGGTGGGAAAGATATTGTGTACAAAGGGGAAGCTAAGACAAAAAATGGAGAAATAGTCAGAGAAAGAGGGAGCAGAAAAAAGATAGAAGGCATATATACTGAGACTGCCAAAGCAACCTGTGACTTACCTCAACAGAAAGCTGATTAAACTGTGTCACTAAGCCATCTGCAGCTGTAGCTACACCAATAAGAGCCATGACCTTTTCTGGACGTGCAACTGCAGCATGAAGCATAAGCCATCCACCAAGGCTACTTCCAACTAGTATCTAAAAATAAAAATAGGTATAGTTTTAAAGATGATTTTCTATTTCTTGTCTATAAGGGGAGTGAGTAGTTTAATAGAAATGTATGTACTTTTTAAAAATATCTATGTAGCTCTCAGCCCTTAAATATTTGGCATAAAGTAGAATTCACTCATGACTAACTTTTTGTTAAAGTATTAAATCTATGATGTAGAATATATTTTGAATATAAAACAAAATTTGTACAGTAAAAAGCAAAATGCTACCTTTATTTCATTAGAAAGTAAAAGTAATAGAATTATTTATTTATTTATTTTGAGACAGAACTCACTCTGTTGCCTTGGCTGGCATTACAGATATATACCACCACATCCAGCTAAATTTTCTAGTTTTTAATAGAGATGGAGTCTCACTGCTACTCAAGCTGGTCTCAGACACCTGAGCTCAAGCAATCCACCCAACTCAGCCTCCCAGAGTGCCAAGATTATAGGTGTGAGCCACTGTGCCTGGCCAATAGAACTATTTTATTTTATTTATTTTATTTATTTTTGAGACAGAGCCTCAAGCTGTCACCCTGGATAGAGTGCTGTGGCATCACAGCTCACAGCAACCTACAATTCCTGGGCTCAAGCGAGTCTCTTGCCTCTGCCTCCCAAGTAGCTGGGACCACAGGCACCCGCCACAACGCCCGGCCATTTTTTGGTTGCAGCCGTCATTGTTGTTTGGCGGGCCCGGGTTGGATTTGAACTCGCCAGCTCAGGTGTACATGGCTGGCGCCTTAGCCCTCTGAGCCACAGGCGCCAAGCCCAATAGAACAATTTTAAATCAAATATCAAACTAGATTGTTAAACACTTAAATTATGAAATAAATTTTCATACCTAAGGAAACAGCTTAAATATCACAAGGTTATAGTCAATAATCATATTTAATAAAAACAGTTACCTGTGGTCCCTCAGCTACGTCATCAATTATAGAAAGAACATCTTTTCTCCATTTTCCCACTGTGCTTTCTTCTAAGTTACCATTTGAACTTCCAACTCCTGAATAATCAAATCTGGAACAAAAAAAGAGAAAGTTAGCACATTCCTCATTATTGCAATGCTAGTAAATCAGCAAAGTCAATATATATTTTAGCAAATCCTATTATCTTGAACTTTCCACTTTTTCACTCCCTCCACTGCTACCATTGTCATCTCTTGACTGAACTAATATTCACTTAATGAGTCTCTCCGTCTCCATTTTTTACCTTCATAACCTAGTCCCCCCATGGTAGCCAGAGTATTCCTTTTAAAATAAAAACCATGTCTCGTACAAACCCTCTATAGGCTTTCCATAATCCTTAATTAAATTCGAAGTCCTTACCATGGTTTGGTGCCTACTTAATCTCATTTTTTACATTCCTCCCTGCTAACTGTATCCTCACCTTTCTTCTTGAAGTTAAAGGAAATACACCACCCACATTCCTGCCTCATCAGTTTTTCCTGTTACATGAAATAGTCTACCTTCAGATATCCATCAACCTTGCTCTCGCCCTCTCATTTCATGTAGGCCTTTGGCTCAAATGTTACGTGCACAGAAAAGGCTTCCCTGAGTTTTCAATCATTAAAATTGTGCTTCTTGGTCAGGAATGGGCTCACGCCTATAATCCATAGGCTCACTCTGGGAGGCCCAGACAGGCGGATTGCTTGAGCTCAGGAGTTCGAGAGCAGCCTGAGCATGGGCAAGAGCGAAACCTCATCTCTAAAAATAGCCAGGCTTTGTGGCGGGGGCTGTAGTCCCAGCTTTTTGGGAGGCTGAGATAAGAGGATCGATCACTTGAGCCCATGAGTTTGAGGTTTCTGTGAGCTACGACGCTATGGCACTCTTCTGGGAGCTGACAAAGTGAGACTGTGCCTCAAAAAAAAAAAAGTGTTTCTCTCATCAGTCTTTATTTCCTTCCTTCATTTATTTTTTCATAGCACTGACATACAAAATGCTGGATTATTTGTTGTGGTCTGTCTCTCACATCAAGTGAAAGCTTTACAGGGGCACAAACTTTGTTTTGTTGAGTATTTTCCCAGTACCTAGAGCAGTTCCTCACAAGTGGTAGGGACGTAGCATATATTTACAGAATTAATGGAAGAGAAGGAGACCAGAACCAAATTCATCATCACCAACCCACTCACTTCTCCTTCCAAATTCCGAATTATTTAGCGGTCAAAGTTTGATCTGTGAATTTTACTCCTCCTTTAGGTCCTAATTCAATAAAACATGAAGTATACCAGGCCCATAGATTACCCTAAACCCTTGTTATATTGAACTATTCTCAATTCCCAAGTAAGTCCTTTCCTAACTTTGAGCTTTCCTGCATGCTGTTCCACCACCTAGCATGCCCTCCAGGATCACTCAAACTCCTAATCATTCTTTAAGTCATAACACCTCTTTTAGAACTGTGCTTGACATATGCCCATTTTAGTACCTCCTTCTTTTGTATATTCTCAACATTTTTCATACTGTGTAGTGCAATCATGTTTTAAATACATATTGGTCTCTCTTTGACTATAATGTCAGTTCATTAAGGGCAGACTGTAATATTCAAGTTTATTTTTCCAGGGAACAGAACACTGTGTTCCCTCTATCATCACCATTCAATCTCATTTCTTCTTGTGTTCTGCTTCTTCTTTATACATTGGAAAAGACCAGTAACTTGGTGCAGGTTTTTGTCATCATGAAACTAGACTATACCAATTGCCGCCCATGATTCTATGATATGACTCTGTCTCCAAATGGATCCATCTTATACCTGTCAGGTTTCTTCCCTAAACATAATATTGATACATTATATAGCTACCTTTAATAGCTCTCTGTCACATACAATATAAAACCTTAGTGCTTTGACTTGTTTCCATAGACCATTATACTGTAATCATCTCAGACCAATCCTTTCCTTCTTCATCAGAAGAAACTACTGCTTTAGCCAAATTGATTATTTTGCTATTTCTAAAATAGGCTCTATGTTTTCTGATCTCTGTTTTATATCTCATACTATTGTTTTCTTCATCTGGAATACCTTCTCCTACCACCTTTTAAAACTAATATCCTCTCTCACAGCCTATTCCAAATGATCCTTGTAAAGGAAATGGCTTCCCAGAAAGGTTGGAAAAAAAAATCTCTCCCTTATGAAACTTTTATAGAATTTATTTTTATGTGTCACAAGTGATTTATTAAATCTTGGTGTCTAAGACTGTGTGTATAAGAGGGTTCATTCCTGTGAGAATGTAAAATCCTGATATGTGTGTGTAGGTTAGGATACCACTAGCTTATTTTTGTCTAAGTATTCTTCACAGTGGCTAGGCACAGAAGCCTCACACCCTGAGGATAACATTTATCTACCAAATAAATAGAACTGGAAGGTAAAAGTAGAAAGAAATACTTAATTCAAATATCAAAGATTCCTTGTTTTTCTGATTCTTAAATCCAGGCAAAAACTAATAAATCTCTGAAGTTTTTAGGGGATATGAATGAATATATATACAATATATAGCATACTCATATTCCTGTAGAGATAAGGGATTTGTAAGTGAGGGAAGGAAGAAGAAATTAAATTTTTCTTTAGCTTTGAAGTGAAATGATCTTGGATCTGTGGGAAACAGAACAAGCCAGCTGCTGTGGTCTAAATCAATTGTTTCTCCCTCAATCCAGAGTATGAAGAAGATGGGGCTGGATGCGGGACCAGTTAATTCTCCTTTTCCCTCCTTCTTGGGGAGGAACTGCTGCATCTTTTTTTTTTTTTTTTTTGTAGAGACAGAGTCTCACTTTTTCGCCCTCAGTAGAGAGCCATGGCCTCACATAGCTCACAGCAACCTCCAACTCCTGGGCTTAGGCGATTCTCCTGCCTCAGCCTCCGGAGTAGCTGGGATATAGGTGCCTGCCACAACGCCCAGCTATTTTTTTGATTTGCAGTTCGGCCAGGGCTGGGCTTGAACCTGCCACCCTCGGTATATGGGGCTGGCGCCCTACTCACTGAGCCACAATCGCCGCCCTGCCGCATCTTTTATACTGAGTTGACTTCCAAATATATGGTAAGAATGAAAAATAAATGTAGAGCTCTATCATGTAGAAAATATAAACACTTGGGGATGCTAACAAGGTATATGTAAGGAAAAAATATAGCTCACTTCTGCTCAATCCTAATCCACAGACAAAAATAATTCAAACATATCCAGTATCTTAAGACTTATATAAAAACAATAACACATCTAGCAGCGTCAATGTTCCAGGTCCTAGTCCCACATTAAAAATTCCATTAGAAATGAGAGAATACTAGCCTTATAACCACACGTTACACTCCCGAGATCTAACTTAATCTTATTTCAGACATGGTGGCAGGACATTAACAATCATTTTCATATACTCATTTATGCTATTTCTTGTATAATAAATTGTGTAATCATTCAAAATTTAAATTTTACAGTGAAAAAACCCACAAAATTGAGAAATTAGATAATATGAAAATAGAAAATAAACTCTTACAATAAGCTAAAATGCAATCAATAGTTAATAGTGACTATATTGCAATGAACTTTGATAAATGCAAATAAGAAGGAATTTATCACATTAAAAAATTGTAGCATCCAAAATGCAGAAGGCCTACATTATGTTTCACTGAGAAATAGGAAATAGTTATAGCTGTCACAATCTCAAGTGAAATTAAAAACCAATAAAACTATAATTTCTTGATTCAAATTCTTTCAAGGGCATAAAAGAAAAACGATAGCCATACTTTTGGTACTATGTTCTGCTCAGGGTAGACAGCCTCCCTGGACAGCACTTTCCTTCTATTCAAATCCCAACTATTCTTCATCATCGTTCCTTTATACAGTCTTTTCTGTTCATTTCAATCTCATTTTTTTGCTCTCATCTTATGCAATCACGTATAATGCTCTTTTGAAATTTAATCACATTCTGCTGTCATCTGCTTAATTTCTTGTATGTATTTTATCTAGGTTCTTCCACCCTGACTGTAAGATCCTTAAAGGTCTAAGTACAATACTTTATAATTCTTTGTATATTATGCAGCACATAGCATAGTGCTAGAGTGTCTATTTCCAAAAAGTAAAAAACACTAGGATCTTCATAACATTTAAGTCATTACAAATTTTCAGAGTTCTGAGCATGAAAATAGAACAATTCAGTTAATCTCATAAAATAAGACAATCCACGATATGATTTCTGCTAATACCCTGAACAGATTGTCTAAAACTTATATATAACTATACTTTCTAGAATTATTGAATGTTAGTGAAACTACTCTTCTAAAAATGTAGACAAATAGACTTTTAGGCTGTAAGAGCTAGAAAAGTACTCAAAGTATTTTTAGTCCAATCTCCTTTTTTTTTTTTGTCACCCTTGGTAGAATGCTGTGGCATCACAGCTCCCAGCAACCTCAAACTGTAGCTGCGACGACAGGCACCTGCCACAATACCTGGCTATTTTTAGAGATAAGATCTCACTCTGCCTCAGGCTGGTCTTGAACTTCTGAGCTCGCAATCCACCCACCTCAGCCTCCCAGAGTGTTAGGATTACAGAGGTGAGCCACCCTGCCTGGCCACCTTTATTTATTTGTTTATTGGAGGCAAAATTAGGTCCAGTGTTTATTACCCAGCTTATCACAGATATTGCTAGAATCCCTGTTTCTTGAATTCCAGACCAATATTCTTTCTACTACACCATACCATCTCTTCTCGAAAATCAGACACTACATAAATGACGTATAGGTAAGCAAACCTAATAATGACAATGTAAAAAAATGATTTTTACTAAAATAACTGTCAGTATGAAAAGCTAGGAATTATAAAATCAAGCATTAGTTAAACATAATCTATTCCTATTTATGCTTACACATACTCAGAATACAGGAGTTCGGGGGAAGAGAAAACTCAGCAGAAACAAAGTATACAATACTAATTTTACAATGCTTTTAAATATATACTACTTTTAAATACATATTTTAGAATAAACAGTAGTTAAATACAGCCTTAAGTTCCTAATGGAAAACCATAATAAAATAAAAGAGATCACAAGAAAGCCAATTAGTATATTGTTTGTTGTCATATAGATTATTTCATCTAAATAGTTGATTTACGCTGGTTTCCTTAAGCTGTCCTTTCCTGATAGCACTGTCAGTGCCACAAAGACCTTTATGAAAGGTCTTTTAAAGACTATTACAATGAAACAAAATAAATTATTCTATAAAAATACTGGCATTTACTTCAGTTGGTTAGAACAGAAGTAATTCTCCATTGCCATGCTAAATGGTAGCAATATTTTCTCTGAAATGTTTTGTTCCTACCTTATATAGGCGTGACCTAGAGATCTGCAAAACTCCTCAATCGCCAAAGCCTTTGTACCATTCATATTAGAAAGATAGCCAGGGATGAAGATTACTCCTGGACTTTTGCCTTTTAGCTTCTTATAAGCCAGGCTTGGAAGGTCTGGTCGATTAAGTAAAGAGAATGACGTCTTTTGTCTGCAAGCTGAACAAAGTACACAAAACATAAAGTATGGTTTGCAAACTCAGTTATTAGAAAGTCACATACATTTTCAATCTTAACTTTCTTAACTCATTCATGTTAAACACCATTTCCATTTAATAGAAAAAAAAAAAAAACAGACTCAAAGTCTTAAATTAATGTCTGAGCATGAGATTTCTAGTTTTAAAATGGTGTCCAATCAGTACCTTCTTGGATCAAAGTCCAAATCTTGATTCTTCCAAAATACACAATGAGGTAGAAATTCCAAAGCAACGAAAATATGACATATCAAAAAAACATTTTCCTGTGTTGCTATATTGTCTATCCTAAACAGGCTCAATCAACATTCAGATTTACCTACATTAGTTTCACCTCTCTTGAGGGAGTTTTGTCTTTTTCATCTTTTTAAAGTTTGAAAAGTTTCACATGTTCTGTCTGGGGAGGATAAGAGGGAGAAAACTGCTCTTGATAAACTGTTTCCAAGAGGAAGGTGCCATGCCTCTCATTTCCATCCACAAAATCATGGGCCATGGTTAACAACTCATCATAATTTTTATCAGCTGAGGCAAGTTCAAGGAGCAGTTTCATTACAATAACCTTGAATAATGTCTAACAGCATCATTTTTGGAAAATTTCTCACAGGACTCTGCAAGAGTACAACAATTCTAACAGTACAACGAAGAACTTACTCCATTTCTTCATTTATCATTTTCTCCATGCTATAAAATCAATATTTGCTCTTAAGACATTTTTTAAAAAACAAAGTCACTTTTAATCTTTCCTCCTCCCTACAAAGACATTAGGTTTATGTACTTCCTTATAGTCTTTATCTGAACTTTAATAAAATCTCTTTATTAAATGAAGCCTTCCTCCACTATCTTGTGGCTGATGAAAACTCAGTCTCTTCGCTGTGTGTTGCTAACGTTTTCCCCAGTTTGGATTTAAAAAGATGATTTTTTTAATAAAACTTAATTGAAGGCCTTAAATGTATCCCTTTTACAGGTAAGCTTATTTTAAAGTTTCAATATATAGAGAAATCTGCCAAAATTCAGACTTTTGGTAGGGACCAGTTATGTTGGTCTTACAGATTGTATCAGCAAAAAATGTTCATTTTCCATTTTCTTATCTGAGCACTGGAAAACTCCTTTCTATCCTCTTCAAGGTGTTCCTTTCCAACCCGTAAATTTCCCGAGGTAATTACAGTTTATGTAATGTTAATGAGTTACAAATGGACAGATTCTTATCAAAACAATCATAAATCATCTTTGTGTTATAAAGATTAGCTCAAAGCCTGGTGCAAAAATGCTTACTGCATGTTTGCTTAACAGAGGAAAGCCTATTATTCTCTAGGTAATGAACTAACATACTTGCTAGGCGTACTTACATACAATACACCTTTCCGTTGTGTACAATTAAATGTAAGTTAAACTGATTATGTGAATTTGAAAATTTAACTCACAACAGAGGATCTCTGCCATGACATTAATTACCAATCCTCGTGGCAAGGAGGTGAACACCACACAAAGCCAAAACAAAGGCTGTAATTCAAAGACCAGTGTACAATGGAGAGGTTCTCTGATTTTTTGGTCCAAATTCTAGTTTCCTTTGCACGGTATTGACTATGGTTCTTTCACTGAGTGGGAGCGGAAATTAAGCTTGACAAGCTTAATTTTTTTAAAAAAGAGCACGCCTCCTGTATTGTAAGTCCTCTCAATTCACAGAAGGGTGCTCTGAGGAGTTTAAGGGTTACAATCTGTAACCCCCAGAAGCAACTAATATGCAAAGGCATAAAATGCACATCTTCTTCTTTCCTAGTGCTGGTGTTTAATGCAGGAAAACAGTCAGAGGGCAGGAGCTCCTTAAACCGCAGACCACAGGACGCCGGAAGGGCCGGCTGCCCCGAATGCCCAGGGCCGCAGCCCAGCTTTCTCCGCAGCCTCCACCAGGACTTTACAAAGCGCCTAGAACTGGGGGGACAAGGAAGGGGCGTTTTTGAAGGGGGCGCCAACAACGCACTGTACAGGTCCAGGAACTGACGCAACCCGAGGCGTTCCAAAGAACGCACGCTACTCCCGCCTTTCGGGCACTGACCTGGGAGCCACCGTGGCGCCCGCTGGGGCATCCGTGCAAGTAACGCGCTGAGGCCACGGTGGGGGCCGAAGAAGACGGCCGCCCAGCCCCAGCTCCGACCCGGTACCCAAGCCCCCACAGCGGCCATGCCCACACCCGCCATCTTCCCAGCTGGCCCGCACCCCACAGTGTCCTACGGAGACGCGCGCTCCGCGTCGGAGCCCGGGCTGCGCATGCGCCGCCGGCTGCGGGGCGGGACTCGCTGAAGAGCGCCCGAGGCCCGTCCCTCCGCCGAGGGCGACGTGCGCGGAGCATCGTCGCGCTTATTGGCCTCGCGGTTCGGCTGCTGCTTTTGTTCTTCGGCGACTTTGCCTGTGACAGTTTGGTGTGTTAATTTTGAGTGTGGGTGGGAAGCTGCCTGCCGTTTCACCGAGCTGACAGATATTCCAGGGCTGGAAGCTGGGGTCGGGGGAGCCTCGTTCCTCGCCTGAGAATCTCATCCCGAAGCCGCGAGGAAGCCTGAGGCGCCGCTTCGCTGCATCACAAATCCCTCCCGCCTCGTGACAGCTTTAACCTGTGCGGAAATGCTTCTAGAATCCGACCTCAATCTGGTTGTAAATACCTGAGTACAATCTGACGTTCGCCGCTCTCGCCGCTTTTCAGTTCGTTGGTTTTGTTATGTTTCTATATCTGCCTGAGCAGTGAATTACTGAGTTATCCTGACCCCCCGCCTCGTGCTATCCGGTAGATAAATGATCTCAAAGGAAGAATAAAATTGAAAGGATTAAGTAAAATTTAGGAGGATCTTTATAGTCCAGGGATACAAGGATCTTTTAAAAAGTCAAACTCTCAAACCACAAAATCCTAAAGAAAGGAATATTCGTGTATGAACTTAAAACTTCTTTAAATAGCAAAACAACACGTTAAGTCTAATAACCTAGAAAAAGAGATTTTGCATCACAGATACGTCAATACTCTTATTCAGCCTACTCCTAGAAATTCAAAAATACATTAATTCCAATAAAGTTGGCCAACGGCTGTGAATAGATATCCAACCTCACTAATTGAAAAATGGGAATTAAAAACACTCAGCTTTCCTCTCATTTATCAAATTGACAAAAATTAAACACAGCAAGTAATTGGCAAGAATGCTGGCAACTGATATTTATGTGTGACTTCTGGAAAAGCGAGTGTTAAACTCTGTTACCAAGTTACCCGATTACCTCTATTACAAATTAAAAGTATGTATCACTTCCAATGCCTTTGACTCAGTGGCCTCAGTTTGTAACTGTCCTACAGGAAACAACACTAGTCCATAAGAATGCACATTATCTAGTACAGCACTGTTTTTAGAGGGAAAGAGAAAAACACTGGAATAGCCAGCAATAAATAGTTTAATAAATGGTACTACAAAGGTTTCTAGACTTTGACATCTTTTAAACTGATTCCTGGGGGCCTCAAGCATCAACCAGTCAAGACTTACTTAGTTTTTTCCTACTTAAAAGTTACTGTAGCTGGTGTAATACTTTTAGTAAATCATTTTACTATCCTGGTTATAAACTCTAGAGCAGTGATTGGTGCCAGAATTGGTGAAGTTTGTATATAGTGAATGCAGCATTGAGAATTGAGAATTTGTACTGTTGGAACACAGTGAAAAAGACTGAACAACATATCTCTTTCTTGAGAGGTAATTACTCTCATGTATGAAGAATGTATAGCAATCATAGCCACTTGACTTCAGGATATACTTCAGTATGTTGCCAGTTCCCTTTAGTCTTATTGTAGACTCCTTGGTATTTAGACTCCAAGGGACTGGAGTCATCTCACTATTCCTTATATCTTAACAAACCTTTCTCCCTATAGATATGGATAATTGCAAGTCTTCTTAATCATTTCTTCTCCTTTTCTCTTACTTTATTTTTGCAAGTCATCTTGCATTTAATATGCAGCAAAATGAAAATTCTGACTCATCCTCATAGTGGGAAAAGCATTGCACAAAAAAGCAGGGAAGTCCATGGATTGTTTTCTTTATTCACCCTTATCAGCCTAACAAATCAAGAAAAAAATGTGGTTGATGGCAAGTGTAGATTTTTTTACCCACAGTGAGGAGCCTGAAATAGACAAATTTGTTTTCACTGTGGGTACCTACTGCCAATGTTGCCTTTTTAACATACAAAAAGGTACCTGGACAGTATCCTTAAGGGTAGTTTTTCTGTGAGAAATCTACCTTAGTTCAGGAAGACAAATGAGGCCTCACCAAATAAAGCTTTACATTATATTTACATGATTTTTCCCCTACAATATCAAAAGGTAAGTAAACCCAAGGTTTGCAATCCCCAGTAGTAACTGTATCTGTGCAAAGAGACAATAAAATATCAGATTTTTTCAGGGTTCATCTCATTTTGTGAGCAGTAACAGTATGATCAGTAATTCTAATTACTTCAGTTTCTAGACAACAAATCACAATTTTAGCACACAGCCAACTTTATATATTATAGATTCTACAATTGTCTTTTGCTGATTAATTCATCATCCATCATGTTACTGATAAGTAGCTTCCAAAGGAAAGAAAGGTCTATTTTCAATGTTGAAGTCGGTTCAACATTTTAATCTAAAACTCAACATATTTAACATACATATTTTAAAGGTTTACTACATCATGCAAATTGATTAGAATACCTTTACAATCCTATGAAGACAGTACAGTATAGAAAAGTTGTCTTTATATTAACCAACAGAATTTTAGCAATTGTATTTCACTCTCTTTGATCATTACAGGGTTTAAGACCTCTTCAAAATCAGATTGTAAAAATGTCTTCCACACTCATGATTTTTGTCCTTCAAGTAAAATCTTGTGTCATCCAGTTGCAAAATCTTATTATTGGCAACATGTACAAATGTATACAAATTATACATTACAAATTAAAAAAAATTGTACCCAGAGAGGCCTGACAAAATTTTATAGAAAGATACTTTTACTCTAGTCATTTCACTAGGTACTAGCAAGTCCTATCTTTTTCTACTTCTATTCATTTGCCAAGTCTTAGGAGAGAGTACATTCATACTTATTAAACATGCAACACATCTTAAACTAGAACAAACGGCACTGGAAAAACCTTAGTAAAAGAGACTTGCCTGAAGTCCTTGCATTCAACAAAAATTAACTTAACTCAGAAAAACAAAGGCTAATTGTAAAAAATATATAATGAAATAGTACATCACAGAGAATGTTAATTTCAATCTCAATTGCCTTTTCATGGAACTACACCATTTCTGTAAATAAGTATTTTAATTGGTCTGTTCTTTGGTGAAAACAGAGATCTGATTTCATAGTCAAGTCATATGAGGGTTCAGTTAGCAGGGGTATTCTACAACAAAGAGAAATCAGACAATCTAAGAGAAGTCAGCTACTAGATGGCTTTATTCTCTGCACCAGGAATGGAGAAATCTTCGGTGAAACGACCTCCTAAAACCGAACATTCTCTTTATTTAAAATTGTCCAATGTGATAGAATGCCTGTTGTCTAAGATGGTTTTTTTTCTAAAACACACAGCTTTCTGCATTTTCTTCTTTTATAGAAAAAGTGGTTTACTTTTTATGCCGTTAGTAATACTACAAAGTCAATTTTCTGGGCATTTGATGGCATTAAATTCCATTTTGAAAAACAGGAATTACCATTACTAAATACAGTTCAGCAATTACCATTACTACCTTTACTAAATGCAGTTCAGCAATTACCATTACTACCTTTAAACAGAAGTCATGTCAAGTCTTTGGCTTTGTTGCTGTACTTAAAAATTAAAGCAAAACGTCTCATAAAACATATACCCCTCCAAGCCCTTATTTGCTTACATTTATAAAATAACCATCAGCAAAATACTACTTTTTAAAAAAAGAGCCAGTTGATTTAGACCCAATTATTTGGGTGCTAAACTGCCATATTTCCAAGTATATACAGACATTTTGTAAACTGTTTGGTTTATTTCACCAAAACCAACAATTGGTGAAAAATAGTTTATAAGAAATGTTCCTGTAAGCGATGCTATTTATTAAAATAGTGTTTTTCTCATTGGAACTTAAATTCTTTTGCTATTTATCATCAAGCTCTGTATTAATACCCCTTTGTTTGTTTTTACAAATGACTTTTTGTCAATATGAAAAGAGTTCTGAATGTACACAGTTCAAGGGATGGGTGTGTTGGGTGTTCCCAGCTGGGATCGAATATGGCTTCTTTCTTGTAAGAGGTTATTGCAGTCTGCCCTGTAGTGGACTGTTGCCCCATTCACTATAACAAGAAGTGAGTGTAACCTTCTGCCCCAGTAACTATAACATCCATCCAGATCCGCATGGCTTCCGGGGATGGGGCCACCATGTAATAGATTCTGTCATGCGTCTTGACGCTAAAGGTGAGTAATGGATTAGGACTCTAAGAAAGAAAAGGTATGAAAAACAAACATCTTAAAATAGAATATTAAATAATACAGACATATGTGAAAGCTTCATCCTCTTTAAAAGCTCCAGTATATAAAATTGATGAGGGCATTACTTTCACTCTGCTTTAAGTCACACATCTGACCCTGATGTCTTTCTCAGGATTGGACAGTTTTTTTGCCTTTTCTGCACAAGAAATTTCACCAGAGCTCACCAATTCTTTTAGCAGTTAGTTTGTAAAGCTCTAGCAGGGTAGCTAGCTGATAGCAGGAACTTAATAGACAGTAGCTGTTATTCACAGCCCTTCTAAGATCTTGCTCATAATCCCCTTGTATCTGCACTTATAATCCCCACTCCTTTCTAGAATGACAAATTCACTTTGCAGTATCTTTAACCCCAGTATGTACAGAGTATTTCCTCGCTTTTCCATATCTTTTATTCCTTAAAAAGATTAGCCATCCTACTTACTTTTACTATTTTTCCAGCGCCATTCTGACCATATCTATGCTATGTCAGAACAACAAATAGAAATTACTTAGAGTCCAAAAATAAAAAAATGTATTTTCCCCAACTCATTTATGCATTCAAATTGTAGGAAGCTTCAAAACTGATGTTTACCTTATTAGCATTCTTGAGGTGATCATAATATACTTCTTCAATGGCTTGAAAGTATATTATTCCTTTTAATTTAGTTTCATGCTTATCTGTAAAGATAGATGAGTGTTAAAATAAATACGTCATCCCTACTGAAAAATAGAAAAACTGATAATTGCATTATAATTGTCATTAAAATATTTATATAGTACTTAAATAATTAGGATTAGTTCAGATAACCTGAGTTAGTGCATTAGTCTCATTCTATATGGAAAAAAACACAACAACATGAAATTACCAGTCTTAAACCAAAGGGACTAAATGACTTTGCCCAGGGCTCTTTAGCAAATTAGCAAATGACTTTGCCCAGGGCTCTTTAGTCAAAAAATAACCCAGAACTACTGACTGTCTGGTTAGCACACAAACTATAAACACTAATGACATGGAGACAAATTATTTTCCCAAATTCTCCAAGACTGTCTGTGTAATGTAAATATTAATATACAGATCTGTTGAAATATTTTAAAATAATTTAAAATATTTTGCTTATATTTCTTATCAGATTTCTTGCTCACTATGATTTTTCCCCTGTTTTCAAAAGAGCTTCATTCCAATGATGTACTGTCCTTTCAATGCAATATTTTCTAAGCCGTTTCCAAAGATTTCTTCAGGTTTACCATAGAAACAAAACAAAACAACTAATCAAAACACTAATCATAGCACCAATCTGTGATCTAATATGTTCTTCAAATATTTTGTAATTTAAACTTTGCAAGGATCATTATGCATGTGAGCATATTTTAAAAGTATGCATAAAGATGCAGGAAAAGAGGCTCTATCATACCAATAAGAGAAATCCTTTTGGAAGCCATTTGGTAAAACAATGAAAAATGTAAAAAATCCTTTTACTCAGCAATTTCCCTTCTAAAACTTGATTATATAACATCTATTCATATGTATACAAATATACACAGATTTGTTGTGGCACAAGGTTGAGCTTTTTAATAGGGAACTAACTCAATTATAGACCAGCCATACAATGGAGTCACCACAGCTACTGAAACAATAGAGGTATATCTCATAAAGTATATGCTCAAAAAAAAAAAAAATCTTGAAATACTATCATAGTAGAACTTCTGTAAACTGACTACCCTAAGGGTCTGTAACAAACTGGTCAACATGAGGTGGTGGTCACCATAGGGAACTAGGCCTCTGTGCTGATATATATACATATGCTGCATTCCGGTCTATGGAAATTAGGTTGGTTTAAGGAGGTGATCAATGTAGGGAGATAGTCAACTATGGTGGTTCTATTGTATATGAAATAGGGTATGAATAGAGTGAAGAATTTGGTCCAAGAATTATACAAAAGACAAAAAAATACATAATCATACTGACCGAACCATATATAAAAATGAACAGAAAAAATCTAAAAAGATAGTTCAGGCTTACTAGTGGGAGGTCAGAGTTTCTGGGATAGGAACGAGATTTACTTTCATTATACAGAGTTTTATTGTACTTTAAATTTTTTACTAAGTGAATATCTCTTTTTCCCAATAAGAACAACAAAAAGCTAGTCTAAAAAATAATGGCCCTGAAAGGTTCAGCTGAAAATAGACCTACTTGATTGTATCTAATCCTCTATTTCCCTAATTTATTTGACCTGGACTTTATTTTTATGTGTTTCTTTTTGGTTTTCCTTGGGAAATGCTGTTTAGTGAGTTTCAACCAGTTTCTGTGAAAGAGAAAGTCAATGTATCTGTTTCTCTCAGATTCCAACATTTGCTGGAAAGGATGTTACAGTAATCCATGAGAACAGTAACGCTTGGTTTCTGACCACAGAAGGAAAATAAAATCTGGAGATCAAAACAAATATTATCAGTATTTCAAGTAGGCAGAATAAAACTTAGGACAAAGAACTGAAAAATATAAGCCTCACAACCATATTGTGAATTAGGAGAATCAATAATGCTACTGTAAATTGATGAGAAATGCTATCCATTCTGTCTCTCTCAATAGTATTATTCCATCAATTTACAGACGTTTTCTGTGCCCCAAGAGAGATTCCTAAAATTCCCAGTTAAAATACGAGTGGTCCAGGACAGAGGCCAGCATCATGAACGACACAGCCCCGGCTTCACCTTCTGGGGCACTCACATTGCAGGTGCTTCACAGGGCCATGTACCTCACTGACAAGCTGAAGGTCAAGTCCAGCCTGAAGTGGATTCTGGATGATTGCCTGGGGTTGATCTATTCCTGTTGGTGTCTGGGAAATGGAGGGCGGGCAGGAGCAGAAGGAGCTGATGTGTGAGTATACATAGAGCCAAATCAGCAGCATTTGGCCAACTAGTTCTCACTACTCAGATCTATGTAAATATTAAAAAACTGAATGAAGGGTGGTGCCTGTGGCTCAGAGGAGTAGGGCGCCAGCCCCATATGCCTGAGGTGGTGGGTTCAAATCCAACCCTGGCCAAAAAGAAAAAAAAAAAAAAAAGAAAAAAGCTGAATGAAATGTAATTTTTGTATATATATATATATTTTTTTTTTTTGGTGTTAGAGTCCTTGGCTAAACTTTCATGTATGAAAGAGGTTGCTATTAAAAACTTTAAAAACCAATCGCCCAAAGTTTCAATTTGGAAAAACATTTACATAGGTCAGAGGCTTAGAAGGTAGGTTTAGAGAAGCTGGCCAGGGTGCCTAGCCACTCATGTGGCTGATGGGCAAGAGAATGAAACAAAGCTTGCAGAAAAACGGGGCACCGAAGAAGAATGAAGCTATTTTGTCAGGAATTCTTTTAAAAATGTATTTTTGGGAAATTCTGGTGAGGTTTACCATAGAGATTAGCACACCACAAAGTTTTGTGTATGCCTTCTGCAGACACAAAATTGTATTTCTTCTTATTAAATTTGCGTGTTTCCTGTTTTATTCATACTAACTGAGAAAAGCTGCTGTGGATTTTTGGAAAATCCAAGGTCTGAAAGCCCTAGAGAAACAAAGCAAGGGACCTGGGATGGTAGGCGGTCTGTTTCAGACTACTGACTTCAGTATTCACTGGAGCCCCACTAAAGGGGCCCCTCGGTGAAAGGCAGCCATCTCCCAATCCTGGTTCCAGAGCCGGCCTTGCCTTTCTTCCACAGGTTTCTCACATCTTCCTCATGGACATAACCTGACCTCATAGCTGGACTGGTAATTATAGTTAGTACATTGATTACATTTTATAATAATGCCTGATGATGTTCTTGAATACTGATAGTCACCCAAGGCAATGTTTCCTCCTAACATCTAGGACCACACCACTCTTTTCTAGTCTCTGAAAAGAGAGCAGAACTACAGTTATGCGAATAATGGACCCAAGAATAAATAAGAGGCTTCTTAATAAGCATGCCAGCAACACTGATATTCTTGTATTTATATAAGATTCAGTAGGGTGTGTTTCTTAAAATGTAGCATTTAAGAATCCAAAATTATTTTGGTTACTTAATACTGATACATTAATTTCCTGATAAGCTTTATTCTCTGCACTTAAAAGACAGTTTTAGTTTATAAATTATAGTTGAACGAGTGTCAGCTAGGGCTGCCTAACTGTGTGTGATTTAAATAGGACATCTGACTATGAATCAATCCATCAATCACAAAAATCCTTTTCTCTGGTTTAAAAGACAATATCCTGATCTAAAAACAAATTCCATTTAATATTTATTGGGATTTGAGTTTATTTCAGAATAGACTAGACTAATTCATACTTTTAAAAGAAACATATAATGTTTACTATTTCTAGAATGAATATTCATACATATAAATTCATATATAGTCTAAATATATAATAATGTACATCTACAAAGCTACTGTTAAACTCTTATTTCTATTGTTTATCAACCTACCTATTTATACTGAACTTCAATTTCCTTTTCTCCTTAACAGAGGCTTCCTGATTAGAGTATATCACTTATATTTTTTAATCCACTCACCTGCATAATAAGAGAATGTTCGTTTATTCCTATCAAAAACAAACCAACGTTTTTTCCAAGTTTTAATTTTTCCACCCATTTTGATGAGGAATCCTCGGCAGGTCTTCTCTGTGATTGATACATGATAACAAGTATCAATATTGTGGCCTGCAGTCTCCACATGGCTCCGCAGATCAAAGTCTTCCTTCCGGACAGGCAAATAGCGTGTCAAAGGCCGAGCCTGGAAAAGGGCAAACCCCATTCCATCAATAGCTAATTGTTTGGTTTGTTTTAGGTCACAGATATTTGGAAGCAGGAATTAACATAAAGCCTAAGGTTTAAAATGCCTATCTGATTATAAAAACTAAGATGAACAAAGCACTTATCAGTTGGAGTCTATAACTGTTCAGTATTTTGAGAAGGACACTACGATATGTGCATGGGTTGGGAGTGGATAAACTCAGTCCAATGTATTCAATTCCTTAAGATGGGCAGAAGAGAAAGTGGAAAAATGTCATTTATCTTAGCTTAAAAGAGGTACTTAGCAAATACAGGGAGACAAAGCATGATGTTGTCCAGGCTGCACCTGTGGATGAGGCCTCCTCCACTGTAAAGTTTGCAGAAGTTGTCTCTGCTACTGTCTACAATTGTTCTCCTTAAGTAATCTCAGACATGATGTGATTGACTGGATGCTACTTAGTACACCCCCTGGAAGACCATATAAAGCTGATATTGGCTTGTATACACTCTGATAGAAAATGAAGGCAGAGATATATGTTTTGACAAGTGAAGCTAAAATAGGAGGTGAAATCAAAGCTGGACCTACTGTTATAACTGTCCAAAAACAGATACCAGAGAGATGTATTTAGATATCTTTTATGTTATTAATACTCAGGGGAAGAGTAAATATAATCTTGAAAGCATATATCACCTTAGGTGATTATTTCTAAAATTGTGTCTTATTTTATCTTGTTAAATAACTCTACCCCTTTGCCTTGGAGAAATGCTTTAATCAGATAGTTGGAGGCAAAACTTATAATCAGTATTAAAATAGAATTGTGCTTTTGGGTTTGGCTATGGATATTAAAAGGCATAGATGATTTCTGCTGCAAATCAGTATTTGGCAAAGGTTGGGCCTAATGAAATAAACAAGTTTTATTTTCTATTTTTCCTTCAATATTTAACTTTTGATTATGTGGTTCTTTGATAATAGGCAGAGAGTTAATGATACCTCAAAGCACACAAAGTCTGAAAGATGGCACCAACTGCTGTGGTATTAAACTGCCAGCAGCTATAAAAAATAAGGGAAATTATACCTTTTGCCCTTTAGTTTAGTAAACCTCGATAAAACTGATTTGAGCTTTAAATTGCATGGTACTTAACAAAACTTTATTTTAGTACTTCAGAAAACATACATTATATAAGTGCCTATCATGACATGAACAGAGATTTAAACTGTATGATGACCAAGATAATGAGCTAAACAAAATGACTTGTTTCTCCTAACTTTTCTTTGAGCTCAAGAATCTTGTGCACAAATATTGAGGTCTGGTGTAGCAAAGGGAACACATGTGACAATATGATGGTTAGAAAAAAATAAAAAAAAATCTACCACCATCACCAAGACGTTGGGATGGCAAAAACCTTGTTCTGGAATGTTTGCTTCTAAAAAATGGCTTAATAGAACTTCTACCCTTCTTCAATGAAAGGTTTTAATTTGGGTGTTATATATCTTTTCAACAACAAATCCAGCTATATTTTCGGAGCTGCTCAAAATTTCTTTTTAAAATATACTCCAAATAATGAGGCAGATGAAAAAAGTAAAGCACCTCCCTCAGCAAAATGTTCCATGAATGACTGGAGAAAAGTGTCATTTGGTTGGTAGTTCCCTAAGAATTTTGCAATAAACTTATGCATATTATGCACACGATTATTTACACAAAATTCTTGTCTTCTGCAGAATTACCACCAGAGGGCCACCTACTCTTATCCATTCAGATCAGCAGACCAACCTGAGCTCTTTGTTTCTCCCTGATTTTTACTTCCTTTTCTATTAACTTCTGCCTCTGGCTAGTTTCTTCTTGCAATCGTTTTTCCAGGATTTCTCGGCGTCGTTTTTCTTCTTCCAGGGCTCTTTTTTTGGCTTCCATTTCCCGTTCCTAAATATCACATATAACAATGATTATTTTAAGGCACGCTGGTTATTCTTGAATGGCTCCAATTAATACAGAAAAGAAAATTCTCACTAGACAATTTGTGGTTTGTAGTCTAGAGTCTCTTCAAACCCTGACTAAAGCAACCCATAATCATCTCTGGTACAGATTTTAAAATCATAATATCCAGGGTGGTGCCTGTGGCTCAAAGGAGTAGGGTGCAGGCCCCATATGCTGGAGGTGGCAAGTTTAAACCCAACCCTGGCCAAAAACTGCAAAAAAAAAAAAAAAGTCATAATATGCAGAAATGCAACCACTGAGATTAACAAGATAATTAATTTTTTGTACTCAGTGAAAATATTCAATTGCTTCATTTCAATGTCCACAATTCAACTCTCCCATTTATTTAAAAAACCTCACAAACTTTGACCCGACTTTAGTCATGAGATTTAGCCTTTCTTTGACTGCTTTCTTCTAACTGCGGGCCATAGGTCCTTACAATTCCTGTTGTTGCTCTGTAGCTTCCTGGCTGAAGGTTGCAGAGGAAGCACATGAGGAAGTTAGAAGAGGAAAGGAGGTGCCTTTTAGTCAAGGCAGGATGCAAAAGCATTTGGGGGGATTCCTAAGGAAGTTCTGATTCTAGCTTGAACTACAGTCACAATAACATGGGATTGTAAATATTACAATAGCGCAGTTAGCACAGTCTAGGAAGGGAAAAAAATGTATAACGATCTGACATTCCTCCTTGCTCGTTGGCAGGAACACAACATGGCCATCAAAGAAGAAATACCATTCAAAGCATTCATTTTAGTCTATGTCAATATATTATATATAATTTTTTCAAGTTGTGAAAAATTTTAGTGCAGTAATGAGCCATAGAAATCATCTCTCTAAGCAGTGATTCTCAACCTTCCTAATGCTGCTATGTATTTTCATTGTTACAAAGGGGTCGCAACCCACAGGTTGAGAACTGCTGCAAGACCTTTGCTTTTCAGATAAGAAAATGATGCTGAGAAAAGTTAAGTGACTATACCCCAAGATCACCTTACTTACTAAGGCTCATTGAGGAGGAACATCGCCTGATGGCAAGTCCAGGGCTCCCTACATCAGCACGTTACAGACCTCCAGCATGCAGGAATTAAGCTTACCCTGGATTCAAGTAGACGTGTCTTTTCTGCATGAGCTTGTTTCAAAAGTCTCTCCATTTCTTCTATTCTGGCAATATTTGAAGTGCTGGCACTGGATCAAACACAAAAGCCTTTTAAGAATATTTGTTCAGATTGATAAGTCTCTTTAGGGGTTGCACGACAAAATCCAAGCATATACAATTTAAAGGATGTTACTTATCAATCATTAGTCTGAAGAGGCAAATCAATTCAGCTTTGAAAATTGCTGTGACCCTGACACCTCAGTTTAGGAGCCAAAATATAGGCAAGCAAAATAACACCATTACAAACTGCCTTACTTACAAATAAACCAAAACCAAAATATTACAAAGTGTGACTTCTAAGTGCTTCTTCCAAAATCTAAAAACGACATTCTGTGGGAGTCCTTCCCATTAGTTTAATGAGTAAGAGATATTAGACCAAAAAGACCGTCAGCAAAGTTCTATATAAATAACATTGAACATTTGAAGTCACTTTATTCGGTTGAGGAATAAGTGTTTACCAGCTGCTTTTTGTTGTAACTTTATACATCTGGATACTTTATTTCCTAAATGATCCCAATTAAAAAATGACCTTTCCTATAGGTGCAATGGTGGTCTGTTTTGTAAATAATGCTCACCCACCATACCAAAGAGAAATACATAAAAAGGGAGTCAAGAGGGCAAGAAGAAATGATGGGAAAGACATCATAGGAGTGAAGGAAAAGACTAAAGGGAAGGGAGTACAGTTGCCAGAACAGTTAGGATAACTAAAAGCGGAAGAGAAGAACGTAAAAATGTTTAATGTAAAGCTGAAGAGTTTATTTTTCACTTACTTACACTTTGACTACTCTGAAATAGAAGGACTGTGGCCTGGGTCAAAATTTATTTACTCTGATGTTTCAGCCTCAGAGAGCCAACATTGTTTCTTGTGCAGGTGTATAGTCATTTAAATACCTGTCTTTTTTTCTTTTTTGAGACAGAGTCTCACTCTGTCACCCTGGGTAGAGTGCAGTGGCATCATCATAGCTCATAGTAACCTCAAACTCTTGGCCTCCAGCAATCCTCTTGCCTTAGTCTCCCAAGTAGCTAGGGCTACAGGTGCCTGTCCCAATACTCAATTAGTTTTTCTATTTTTAGTAGAGACAGGGGTCTCACTGTTGCTCAGGCTGGTCTTGAACGCTTGAGCCCAAGCAATCCACCTGCTTCAGCCTCTCTGAGTGTTAAGATTACAAGTGTGAGCCACTGCATCCCGCAATGCCTATCTTCTTTATCAGACTCTTAATTGAGGAAAGATAGGCTTTCACATATATGGGATTCACGTGTGTTAAGACATATTCAAATAAAAATAAATTCATGAAAAATCTATTAAAAGTAAATAAACAGAGCTTGATTGGTTATAGCTAATTATTAACATAGTATCCGCAAACTATATTTTTGATACAATTTAAACCTGAGATAGTTCAAACCTATGAACTATCATCAGTTTGTTCATAGTGCTGCCAGCCCCAGTACAAAACATATCTGTGGAAGAGAGCAATACTTAGGAATACTGGATCCTTACAAGCTTAGCAACTAGGCTGTACTTTCCAGGGTTATCTTGGGCCACATTTTAGCCAGGTGCTTTCTCCTGTGAAAGAAAACATGGCCATACCTTCTCTTTATTTCAATTAGCTGTTACGGGAGCTACAAAAGGGTACGTTTTGTTCTCTCCAGCAAGCAAGAGCTCAGGAAAAAAAGAATCTTTAATTTTTGTGGAGGAATTTTTATTTCCCATTCATTGAGAATACCTGACTTAATGGAGAGGAAAAGGAGAAACTTCACTGGCCCAACTCAGAAAGACAAAGACAAGAACATAGGCCTTATGACAGCACAAAATTGTATTTGTATTCTCTAGTGTTGTTTGTGACATTGGATATGTACATCTTCTGTCTCCAATTAACTTGGAAGTAATTTGAATTTCACTAAGTTTCACATCTTAAAACTCATCAGTTAAAAAAAAACTATCAATAGCATAACCCCCATTTATCTCTTTTTTCATATAGTCAATGTTTATGTAGATTTCATTGCTTATCATTTTCTTGGCTTACTTGTCTTCCCAACTTTACTGAGTATACATTTACTTGACAAATAACAATGATATATATTTACCATGACAACATGTTTTGACATATGTGTACATTGTACAATGATTATTACCACAATCAAGATAATTAACACATCCATCACCTCACACAGTTACCACTTGTGTATGTGAGCGTGTGGTAAGACACATTTACCTCTTAATTCTTTCTACAACAGCATTATTGATCATTTCCCACAGGTGCTTCATGTAGAACTTGCCCTGTGGTGCCGGGCAATCACAGATAACCAATCCCCATGGTCAGAAATTTCTGACTAATAGTATTTATTTCATTGTGTTATCAGATCTCTGAATATCAAAAAATTGAAGCCAAAGCAGAAAATGCCTATAAAAGATCGAGTGTAAAGGAGAGAAAAAAAAGCATTTCTTTCTCTTCTGTGCCACCATTTACCTTAAAAAAATCATGAGACTCTAACATATGCTTTTAGTTATTATTATGATGAAACATGATAAACATCAGCATAGCAGTTCATAGGGATTTAATGTTTGAAATGTGTATTGTGACAAAGAGTTTTTTTTTAACTTATTATTTTTTCTCTTTTATATTAAATCATAGCTGTGTACATTAATGCAATCTTGGGGGTACAATGTGCTGGTTTTATATATAATTTGAAATATTTTCATTGAACTAGTTAACGTAGCCTTCATGGCATTTATGACAAAGTACTCTGAATTGGAAATTTCTTGAAGATTGGTAGAAGAAAGAATAAAAGACTAAAGAATTTGCTTTGCTTAAGATTTCTTTAAATTATGCATTAAAATACCCCAAATTATAAGTCTATTAAAGAGGTAATTCTATGCTGCAACTCTAGTGGTATAAACTTGGCCTCATGGTTTGCTATGTCACAAAAAGCCGTTTGTAGAATTATAGAATTACTCAGAGTTGTGGGTACATCTGCCCCTCACTTTTTGATAATATATCATTTCTGTGACTACTGGAAAGTTCCATGAGTCAGACAATGTTTCTGCTTTGTCAGCATCATTATTTACACTGTAAACAAACACAATGCTCAGAAACTAGGACTTTGGGTCTTAGAAACAGGCAACTGAGAGTCAATTCTGCATAAAATCTCCATGCTGCTAAAATTATTGAATTGGCTTACAGAATAGTAAACTGAATTTTTTTATCTGCATTGGTACTTATTGTTACTATTGCCATTATTAATTTACTAAGCCCTGACTTTGTGCTCATTCATTGAAAAGGCATAAAGATTGAGAATTGATCATCCTCTCAAGTCCATAAGCTGTGAGGTGTATCAGGAGAAGAACATACAGGGAATTGGGTTGGATCTAGACGCCAGTTTCAGGGGTCTGACTTTATTAATAGGTAGTGGGGGCATCATCAAAGCTTTGAAAGAGGAGACATATGGCCGAAATTACATTTTAAATATGCCCTTTGCTCTAATTCCCTTTGCTTGCCTCAAGGTAGGAATAGAAATGTGAATCATTACATCCTTCAAAAAATTTTAATATGCTGAATAACACAGGCCATCCTTTTAATAAAAGATGAGTAAGAACTCCTTCAATGTTCTGACTCTGTTGAAAATTATTTATTTATTTAAGCAAAAGCAGTGCGAATGAATCTTACAGTCAACCAACAGAAGCAAATCAATTTTGACACACAAAACAAATGTGAGCTCAAGTGGAAAGAAAAAGGATAAAGGAGGGAAATGGACTATATCATGTCTGATTGTCCAAGTCATATAAGAGACATAGAAACTAATTTCAAAGATCATCATGAGACTTTTATGTCTCAAAAATTTGGGTTTATGCATGTACACAGGTTCCAAATTCATGGCTTTACTTTTTGGAACCAAGAGGCTCTTTTTCAAACCAGAAAACTTACCCATAAATAAATCCTACCTAGAGATATTGTCAGGTGAGCAAGCAGAGATGCTGGTCTCCATGCTGTCAGAGCTGTCTAGGCTCAATGTATCAAAGGCCTGGTCCTTGTAGCTGTGATCTGGGTAATGGAAACTGTTCAAATAGACATTTGATTCAGATGCTGTGCGGTTGTAAAATTCAGATTTCTGCCTTTGTCCTTCACTCATTTGTTGGTGATTATAACCTAAAGAAAGAGCCATAAGTATGTTAATACGCCTTACTTTTCAGTCTTAGAACCTTGTAAGTCTACAGACTCAAGCCGTGAGCCAGAAACATCTGCATATGAAATTCGGTCCTTAGTCTAATTTGTTTTAAAGCCAAGAAGATCAAAGAAACAACATCATGCTGAGCAAGCAAGAGTTTCAAAGAAGTGGTTTGCTGAGTTATCTTACTTGTCAGTGGGAGCACTTGACATCTTTCTATGCCATCCCTACAGTTTAGCACAACTGAGAATAATACATTAACACACACATGAACACAAAAGAAACAAAGCATAACACACTGAAGGCCCTGAATCTTCCGAAAATACTGTGTCCAAGTAAAGTTGACTCCTAGTGACAAGCAACACCAGAGTTCTAGGGTAGTGACTTCTCAATGGTATTCAAGTTCCAGGAGCACTCAATCTGGTCACAAAACAGCAGGTGAATCTCTTAGGTGTAGGATTTGAGAAACTTGTATCTCACACCATCACTAATGTTTTTACTCTGGTTAAGATCAAATTATGCATTTTGTCTCATTCTCTCTATTTTTTTTTCAGTTTTTCTTATCTGCTGAACTTATTTTAAACATTTAGGGTCAACAATCCTGCCAGTGATTGTACTCCTGATTATTTCCTTACAGCTCTCTTCTTTTCTTTTCTCATCTTAACAATCTGCCTTCAGCCAGCTGGTGATAACCATCTGCAAACTCAGCCATCAGTAGGACCACCATAACTAAGAGGTTTCCTCCTCACCCTGGTGCCTGTTCAGCTGGCACATTAGGCTACTGGTATGTACCTTGTGTTATTGCTATGGGCTTGCTGTTTGATAGCTGATTTGGAGTATTACAAATAAATTTTTCTTATTTTCGATTCTCTACTTGTCATATACTCAAGAAACAGTCATCATACTGATAAACAAATTCCATGATTCATTAAAAAACATTTCTCTAGACTGTACTATAGTTTGTAATCTCTTTCTCCTTAGTAAGAGAAATGTCTACCTGAATAGTTTCCATTACCCAGGGAGCTATTACCAGAGCTATTAAAAGTTTACAACTGGGCCATTTGAATTTCTCCTCTTTTCTTGTGCTCTACCTACTTTTAAAGGAAGCTTTTAAATTATTAATGAAATGGTCAAAAAGTAGACAAGATGGCCAAAGAAAGGAAGTAATTATAAACAGTTTTCCTCAGCTATTGATTAAACATTTCCATTTAAGAACAGAAGACTTATCCATATGTTTTGACAAAGCACTATTTGCCCAAAGTGTTTGTAAAATGATTTTAGTTTCATTTAGAGTTTTCATGCTGTAAGTATTTAGATCAGTTTTAGATCTCTAAGTGAAAATATATTACAGTAGAACTTCCATAGTTGACCACCTCCCTACATTGACCACCTCCTAAGTTGACCTAATTTTCATAGACTGGTCATGCACCACATATGCTAAGATCTAGTTCCTTACGTTTACCACCTCTATATCTTGACCAGCTTGTTACAGGCCCTTGGGTGGTCAACTTACAGAAGTTCTATTGTATTTCAGATTGAGGCATTTCCAGAAAAATAAATTTTCTTAATGTAATGTACCATTATAAATTATAAATACTTATATTTTTAAAGCCACATATCACCTAGCTAAGAGAAGATGCAAAACATAAAAATGCACTATGACTTGCAAGAGCATTATTAATCGCAATGATTAATGTATTAATCATTAAATGAAGCAAGTGCATTCATACGTGCAAGTCTTTTTAAGAAAGGTAAAAATAATTCATTACTCAAATCTTTACCTTTGATACTTGAACTTTTAGAATTGCCAATTGCTCCTTTTAAGTTGTTTCCAATTATTCATTATGAAAGGGACAAAAAAAAAAAAAAGAAAGAAAACCACCAGAAATTAGTTGCAAAGGTCACACATGTATATTCTCTTATGATTTCAAAAAAGTCTTGTGGCATAGAAAACTTTCACATTGGCACAGACTACATGGAAGACCTTTCCTTGTTTTAGCATGAAAACCCAAATCCTTACAATGCAGCCATGTAATTTAAAACATATAAAAATTAGCTCCCTGGCAATGACATGTGCCACAACCTCCTCTTCTCCTTGAGTTTTCCATATTGAGGATAAACCAAACCCCACAAGGTAACTAACACCATCTCAGCAAAGCAGAAAAGAGGGTGGGCATATTTCTTCTTTTCAAAGCAACTGTATGCCTTGCTCCTCTGATTTTCTGTGTTCTTTTTGTTGTTGTTATTGTTTCTGTTTTCAAAAGTATCACAGAATAAGAAAATAAACTTATGACCTTCAAGTGAGGGAGACAGTAAACTCACTCAAACTTCTCAGATGGCCAGGCAGGGACAGCTGCCTCACAATGTGTGCTGTGCTAGGGGGAGTAAACAACCAACTCACTGTTGAGGTTTGATTATACGCCTGAAAGACTCTTCCAATTCTTCTGGTGGTAGGATAAATAATTTACATTTTCATGGCAGTTTAAATGAAAAAGCCTGAGGCTAATGAACACATCTTTCCCCAAACTGGATCTTCATTTTCCATGGGCCCAAGGTGAGTGGGAGTGTTCACCTTGCAGAGCTGCTCACTTCAGCCAACTGGCAAGACTTCACTGATCACAATGAACCCACTGTTACCCTGCTGAACAAATCCAAAGAAAATAAGTTACCCCTGCAATAATAAATAAGGGCCTCTCTCCTGTGGCCATGGAATTGTACCAGTGTGATTCCAAAGAGCTGGTTCTGGGACTCAGGCTCTGGCCCAGCCATCCAAAGGCACAGGTACTTTCAATAGAGGAAACACCACAGAAGATCAGGGTGCTGATGGAGGATGACCTAGTTGGAGGCCCAAGAAAAACTGCTTGTACAGAGAATGGGCACCCAGAGTAGATGTAAACTGGTCTCAGCCTCCAATCAGGAAAGGAGACACAACATCCTGTTCACCACAATTTATCTTAGATTTCTTTTCTTTTTTTTTTTCCTTTCTTTCCTGCCTTCTTGACAGAGTCTCACTTTCCATACTAGAATAGGAATATCAGCCTAACTTCCAGCAACCTTGAACTCTTAGGCTCAAGCAATCCTCCTGCCTCAGCTTCCGAGTAGCTGGGACTATAGGTGCCTACCACAACAGTGGCTAATTCTCCCATTTTTAGTAGGGGTGGGATCTTGCTCTTGCTCAGGCTGGTCTTGAACTCCTGAGGTTCTTGCCTTGGCCTTTAGAGTGCTAGGATTATAGAAGTAAGCCATTGAGATGGACTTTACCACAATTTATCTTTATCTTTATTTATTTAGCATGTGGATGTCATGAAATTAAGAGCCATTGAATACATTCATTTTTCATCTATAAGTTCCAACTATTTTAGTGACCACATAAAGAAGTACAATGCATCTATTTGGGGGTGGGAAAGAAACCAGATTGGGAAAAATGAGACTTTCCCAACCCTGAGACTATTTGGGTTTTGTTTTTGTATTTTAATTATGCAGCAAGAATAACATTCAGTAGTGGGGAAAGCACTAAAAAAGGAAAAATGACTTTGAGAATGCTATAAATCCTTTCTATCTAGACAGAAATAACTGAAGGGGCAGCTAAAGTTGATAAAGCAAGACCTGATAATACCTAAGCCTTGTCACCAATCATTGCACACATGAGAAAAAAAACCAAATCAGGTTTCTTCACTGTCTGGAAAGGCCCATACACCAGATGTGCAAGGCCCAGTTATTATTACAGTAGAACCTCCATAGTTGACCACCTCTGTACCTTGGCCACTTCCTTAAGTTGACTTAATTTTCATAGACTGGATATGTACTGTGGCCTAATTAGACCACATGTACTAAGGCCTAATTCCTTATGTTGACCACCTTTCTACATTGACCAATTTGCTACAGTCCCCTGGGTGTTCAACTTATAGAGGTTCTATTATATTTTTAATGCTGATCTCCATAGATTCTGGCTCAGTCTATGAATTCTCTATGAATTCTGAAAAGTCCCTAGTGAGTTAACGATTGTGGGATATGCATAGTCTTGCCAATAAATACCCAATGTGTGTTATGTACCTTTAAATGATTATCTTGGCCTCAATATAGAAAATGAGATGACTTAAAATTATAACCTAGGTTTAATCAGTATTTCTGACAGTTCAGCCTATCATAGCTCACCTGCTGAGGAATTCATTCTTCCTAATGACAGTCCACAGCCGGAAGAAGGTGGTACAGGACAAGTCAGGAATGAAGGAGAAGAATAATGGAGAAAAGGAAAAAAAATACAAGATCAAAAAGGATGACAAGGGGACAGAAAAAATATACAACACTTGAGACATGCAATCACTGATGGTGTTAGTAACAATACCAGATTAACAAGGTATGATGCTCACATTTTCAGATTAAATCTAAGTTTACAGAGGAAAACTCCAGAAGTTAAAAAAAGTTATGATACATGCATAGTTAGTAAAAAAAAAATCTGTTACAGGAAAAAGAAGAATCGTTCACACACATTTGTCAACCAGAAAACAGGAAGGATAAAAACCAGATTCTATCTATAAAATAATTCTTTTTCCAAACAGACAGTAGCAAATAGTTTTTAAAAGCTCAGGTTTGTAAAAGGCCATTTAATTGTTTGAAGCACAGTCCATCAAACTATAACAAGTCCTCTAACATCCCATCTCTCTACCACCTAGCCACAGTAGCATTCATCTTACTTATTCAAGCCACTCATTTAAACTGTTCTTATCAACTAGGCCTAAGTGGAATAAGTAGGAGCTTCCTAAATTCTTCCTTCCTCCCACTGTAGCCTGCCTTATTTATACCTGGCCTCAATAAGGGAGAAACACCATGTTTTACACTTAGCTCATATACATCACAAAGCCCACTCTTCTCTTTATATAGCTCCTGAGTCTTACAAAACAATGCTTCCATCCTGCTCATGTTTCCTGCAAGGTCTGACCTTGTCATAAAAAGCCTAAACAAAGAGGCTCGCACAGCTGCCTGTGAATGAACAGCAGCTGCACCCGGCATTGTGATTCCTGCCAATGTGTAACAATTTTTCTCTATTGTGTAAAGGGAACAATCAGTAGACTAAAAATCCACCACTGCACAGTTTTAAGTCTGATCATTTCTTAAAGATGATTTGACAATGACCTTTCAATATTTGCTGGAAACAAAAACACCACACAAGGAGGTTGTCATACCTTTCTTGGACTTTCCTGCATTTAACAGAAAACAAAAGGACAAAGATTTCATTCATTCTAGACCTTACAAAGGAATAGGTCACAAGTTGTTCAAAAGCCAAAACCATTGCAACTTCAGGAGTTGAGTTTCTTATGTCTCTCCTTTAAACTGCTCCCAGAGTTCTTTGTTCCCATGATTCACATTGTCAGTTCTATTAAAACAGTGCTGATTGAGTAAGGCTCATACTTACACCATCATCCTTGATGTATCCATTACGAATAGCAGCAAAAAAATGGTGTATTTAAGTTAATTGTGTAAGTCAAAAAAAATTATAAAGCCTACTAAATAAATTTGAGTTAATGTGTTAAGTATGCTTTTTTCATAAACCATAGAAATTTATTTCTATTTGCTATTTTAATGACCCCAACGAGTGCTAGTGTAACAATTCTAAATGAAATTATGGTCCAGCCCTCCTGGCTTTGTGGACAACCTGTAGGGTCTAGGTAGAAAATCCTGCCAAGTTCACAGTGTGCTGAGACTCTAAGAACCATAGTTCCCAACTGCTCCTCAAAGAGCACCCCTCACATGCCACATCTCTTTGAATCAACACACATATGATGGTTCTCTGTTTACTCAGAAGCTGCCTTATCAGTGTCACATCAAACTTTTTGAGAGGTTCACCACAGCAGAGAAAGACTGAAGCTGTAAGCCTTCTTACGTGTGTCAAAAACATGTCAGTGAAGAACAAGAACACAAAAAATAAATCAAAGACAATAGATTTTGCAGAAGGCACATCTGTAACATGGCCTAAGGGAACAGGCTCAGTTTCCCTGTATGAAATTAGCATAGGTATTCCCATTAGATGGGAGGAAAGCATATTAGAATAAGAATAATTAAACCCTCCTTCAGTTTCACCATCTTCTCACAAGAATCCTCTTACGTAATAATGTCGATGGCTCTTGCTTTTTACAAATCTAACCTTTTAGTACAAAGGTCTAGTTTTTCTTACTCTTTAAGAAAGTACTTTCAATATGGGCTATATTAATTTGCGATCATACCCTCTTTCCCCAAAGCTCTCCCTTCCCCTGAACCACTGTAATCCATGAAGCACATGAGTATACTGAATGGTCTTTCTTGGTGTTGTGGCCAAGCCAAGCGATGATGTCTTCAGCCAGTGGGAAAATACATTTGAAAAGTCTATCAGTATTACAAAAAAAATACTACAACAGAAAATGGACTTCACCTACAAGCTAATGGCGATAAATGAGAGACCAAAATAGAAAGATTCTTTTTCCTTTATTATTTATAAATATTAAAAGGTATTTTAGCTTACTAAGAAATTACAGCAAATAAAATAGAGATGTTCAATCAAATGTACTTGATTCAAATATTATCAGTGTAAGCCTCCCTTACATATTATAAATCTCATATGAATACCACAGCTATTAACTCTTAAATCCCTTTTAGTAATGATCTGAAAACTTCATTCAAGGGATATATATCACATATATGCACATAATACACATCATATGTGTATATATAGATATATAAACCAATATATGTATATATGTGTATGTATATATATATATAATTATATATACGTATATATTATTTTTCCCCTGATGAGAAACCAGTGATTATCCCCTAGCAGAGAGGCCAAGCAATCAGAATTGAGTTTCAACCTGCGTAGCGGGCAGAGTTTCAATTCCATCAATGCATAAATGTACTCGGAGGTCTAATGCCTGCCATCCCATTGGTATTCCCATTTATATCCTGGGTACACTGCCACATTGCACTTATCACATTTAACTGAAATCATCTGTTAAAAGTCTTTCTTCCTCACTAGCCTATAAGCACTTCAAAGGTAAGGATCTTGTCCTTCATTTACATTCTTGCTATGTAGCACCATGCCTGCTTCAGAGTTAGGGCCAGTATGAATTGTTCTAAACTACTGTGTTAACTAACACAAGAAATCTAATCCTGTCATCCAGAAGCTTACCTTTGGAACTTTATAGTAATTTCTTCTAGCCTTGCAAAGACAATTTGAGAACGTCATTTTAAATGCAAAATATTATAAAGAAAATATGCCAGGAGTCAAAGTCTACCTGTAACCTAAAAAATACATAGTATAACAGCTCAAATCCATGTTAAAAGGCCCCCAAGACTTCTGCTCTGGGCCACTAGTGCTGTATTAACCATGTCAGCTCAAGGATTCTTTAGTACAAGTTTCTTTCAACCCAGTGGCTCAGCCATGACCCAAGTGAGTGATCCTGGCTAAGTGCCTGGATCTTGGTGGTCTCTCTCTTTTTCTGCTATTAATCAAATGGGTAGGTTTGTAATTCTCTGGGCCTTTCTGGTTTGAAAATTCTATTGAATCTATAAATTACAACATGTATGTGTAAAATGTGCTGATTACATGCACAAATAGGGAAATCACCTCGATAACTTTTATTACAATAAGAAGATATATGTGTGTATGTGTGTACATATATATATACACACACATATACAGTATATGTGAGTGCGTGCATGCGTGTGTGTGTGTGTGTGTGTGTGTATGTGTGTATCACTATCCCTCCCCAAAGGGGATACATTAACAGTGAAATTTAAGACTTTGGTTGATTCCCCGCCTAACCAATCACTCCTGTTCTCATTCCTGCCCCCTGAGGAAGTCAGTAACAGAAGACCATGAGATTTGATTTGAAAGGCACATACCTCTGAGCATCCTCCGAGACTCGGAGTCTTTGGTCATGGTTGCCAGCGAGTGAGGGAGCACACTGCCGCAGCTGTTGCTCTGTCCTAGGGGCAGGTGAGCCTGTGGGAACCAGGAGGGAATACTTTAGGCAAACTGCAGGCCAAACGGCACTTTAGAGCATGGCCACATCCATATTTCTAAAGCTCCTATCTGACTACGAAGGGCAGAGGAGATAGGTCTTTGCACTCCTTTTCTTGACACTAAATGATAAATGCCAGTCACTGTTGCTCCCAAGAAGCTCCACAGTAGTTTCAACATCACATTGCTTCCTTCAACAGCAACAATTCTAGAAGTGAAGACAGTTGGGGGAGACACTGTCCAAAATGATCTCAGAGAATGCCTGAAAGTTCTTCGTGCATAACGAGCAGAAGGCAGGTGCCGGGTTAAGAATACATGCACACCATGCAAAAGGGCGGGGAACGTCTACACTTGGTACAGATGCATCAATTTCCACCTACCCCCAGTTATCTACTAGGCTGAAAACTGGACAAACCTACTGAAACCCTAGCGGGTTTAGCATTCTTTTTAAATAGCAAAGTCCTTCATGTGAATAAAATATACTCGAAACACCAATTTATAAAATAGATTAAAACAAAATTATTTTGATTAAGGGCAGAAAAGGGCTCAAAAGTCTGCTATTGCATTCAAAATCCCCTTCTCATGTGCCTCTTCCATTTCTGCAACGACCTTTCAGGCACATCAGTAGCATGTGAGGGAGGGCTCAGGCATCTAACTACCTAGATTCACATGCCAGCTTTACTATGTACCGACTGAGGGCTCTTGCATTGTCACTCAGCTTCATTACCCCTCAGTTTATCCATACATCCAATTGGGATAATAATTAGTACCTCTATTCCATAGTGTGCCTGGGTTTTAAAATGAGACGATCCACTTGAAAAGCTAAGCCCAATGTCAGACACATAGAAATGACTGATAAATATTTGTTGCAGTCATTCCTGGGACCCAGAGCCTATATCCTGCCTTATTTCCAGGTCTGGGATGTAGCTGCAGGAGTCCGTCATGTCAGTGAATGCCACCACCACCTGTGCTCAGTGGTAGAAAATGCTCCAGACCAAGTTCTTTGGCCCCAGAGCATACAAATCCCAGTGTCCTCTGAATAGGATAGAAAATGCAATTTAGTTATGACATCTGCCTAACAAGCAAATGTAATCGTTCCTTTAGCATGTTTTCCTGTGAGGCCTTCGCGTGTTGGTCACTTTAATGACAAGAAGACTCACGGAACATGAGGCCCGTGGTTCCTCCCGTGTCCTACCTTTGGGGCGGTGCTTCTCCCCATAGTAGCACTGCTGAAATGTGGGGAGATGGAAGGTGTGGTTTTCTTTCGAGGCAAAGTGTCACTCAGATAGAGGCCTTCTTTATGTTGTTTTTTCCTTTCTTCCAGACTTCTAAAGTGCTTTAAATGCAAATGTAAAGCAAAATAGCAAAACTTGACTAACTGAAACAGGTCACTGAAGAAATGAAGAATTAATGCATTTACAAAGAAGTTTTGGAATTTTAACCCAAAATTAAAAGGAAAAATTATTCAACTTATTATACTGTGTTTACTATGAGCTAGCATTTGGAAGGATTTACTAACAAATATAAGCTAGACACTGGAAGAATTTGCTATTGAACCTAGAAAAATTATTTTAGATCCACCTTTCAATTCTTTATTGCCTGCTGCGTTGGGGCCTCGGGACAACTTACAACTTAGTATAAGGGGTGCCAAGTAGGTGGCAGAACAGTCAGTGGGCAAAGCAAGTAAGCAGTTTCTCCCCTTGTCTGCACAGTTTTGTGTGATGCTACCACTCCCAGTATGAGGAGTAAAAGGAGGAAGAGAAGGGAGAAGATGAAGAGAAAGAACAAGTAACAGGGAAATTGTTTGAAAGCTGCAATAATACCCCAGTCATATAAACATACTCCAAATCCACATAAAGTTTCCATATAAGGCATCTTTCTAGGTTACTTTATTTAAAAAGATCTTGGCCAAGGAGCCTTTACTGTAATCCTTCACATTTGAAAATCCTCTGGTTGACTATTTCATTTTTGTGACAGATTTCTAAGGCAAGATTTTTGCCAACTGAAACTTAGTCAAGTTTTTCTTGGCCTTCCCCCAAATATGTCTTTACTAGTCAAGTGATTTCTTAATTAAAGGTTTTTTGAGTTTGATCATTTTAATACTAAGGTGAGGCTTTTGTAATACATCAAAATGAATGCAAATCTGGGTTATTAAATGTATAAACAGCCCTCTAACATGTCAATCATGAAAAATATCTGTACTTTTAACTTGAAAAAAAATTTTTTTTATACTAACTAATATTCATTAAGAACTTTCTATGTGCTTGGTACATTGCTTTACATACATTATCTCATTAAATTCTTATATTAATGTATGGTGGGCACTGTTACTATCCCTATATTACAGGTGAAGAATCTAGGGTGCAGGGAGGTTAAGTAAACTCACCCAAGCAGCTAGAAAGTGGCAAGGCTAGAATTCACAGCCAGGTCATCCACACTATGATAAGAACACTTTGTAGTCTGGCTGATTAATGCTTCTATTAGATAGAAAAATGACACCAGAATACTCAATCTTGCTCTTACTGTGATCAAACGCCACAATTTCTGAAATTCAAAACTTGACAATATTCTATAATGCCAGCTTAACAAAATAGGAAAGAAATCCCACTGAAAACATAGGATATTTGGCAGAAAATAGCAGGTTTGAAAACTATGATGGTTTCGCAGCTAGCGAAGTCTTTAACCCTGACAGAAGTTGTTGAAGCGTTAAACATAACATCACTTAGGTGATCCATAATTCACCAATTCCCTTTTACATCAGCCCAGGAAACAGTAACCTGACAATCATGGGAAGATACAGTCCTTTAATAAAAGGTTACTGATATTAAAGATACCTTCAAGAAACTTGAAGGGTGACCGTAAAGCAAACCATGGCTGGCCAACACTGGGGGTCTAGTGACCATGACTCTTTAGGATCTTTTTGGTCAAATTCCTACAGAAATTGTATTGTAGTTGAAAGGGAGTCTTGAAACAGGTTTCTTTCTTTCTTTTTTTTTTTTCCTACTAGCTCAATACTAATGCAAATTAAGTGCCTAAAAGTACAGTGACATTTGTAATAATAAATTATTTATTTAAAAATCTGGCCAATAAACAGTGGACCCAACACACTACTGGCAGTTGAGCCTCGGACAAGCTAGTTAACCACACAGTGCCACCATAAAATTCAATATGAAGGTAATGCTTATTTCACAGGAGTGTTAGAAGGATGAAAAGAGATATCTGTAAAAAAATGATTAGCAAAGTTATACACAGAATGGTGTCTATTACTGTGGTTTCAATAATATACCATAAAAACATTTTTGTGTTGACCTCATAACTTTTGATACTGCAGATTTTATGGTAATACTTATGAGTATTTTGAGAAATAGTTGAGATATGTTGCAATATTTTGGTTGAATGAGGACTGAAGCATGAGGATGTGAAACTCACTCACACATACTGAAAGCCAGGGGAGGACAACAAAAGGTTCAAATTTTGTAATAATCCTAACACCTTTGAACATATTAAATGTCCTTTTGAAAAAAAAAAAAAAAAAGGAGTATGCAACTTGCATTTTTAGAAAAATACCTTTGGAAAAGTAAAATTGTTGTTGAGATAAAATCCCCAAACTCTACACACGGCTTCCTAATTACCTGTTGGTCTTGCTGCTGCGGCTGCCTTCTGTGTTTCTTAGCTGGCAGAGGAGGAGGTGTGTCATTTAAAGGGAAAGGATTGACAGATGCAGCCATGACTTCAGGCCATGGGTCTGATGGAGGTTGAGTGACAGGATGAGGAGAAAGGGTGGAAGGAAACATAAATCCAGAACAGACAGGTGATCTTTGCTTTATAGGAGAAAGAAAAGGTACACACATGTCCACATGAAATGAAAGAATAAGACAAAGAAATGAAATTGATAGTCTGATTGTTCTGTTTTATTCCACCTTAATTAAGACGTCACGCATGCGGGCCTCATCTTTCAATTTAGCCTCTCATTAAAATCCCACACTGCAAGCAACTTGGATCACTGGAAGGTATTCTCGTTTGCTATTACTGACCCTACCTCAGAATGATTTAAAAGGCATTAACGTTTAAATATATCCATATTGTAAAACAAAATGAAAAACAGAATTAAACTGCAAAAGTGATTCAAACCAACAATTTTAGAAAAGCTTTTTAATTTCTAATAAATGTAGATTAGACTACTAAGGCTTAAGAGTTTATTTCTTTAAATTTACTTCTGATGTAGGTAGTACCACTATGTACCTCAGATTTCCTGGTTTCTAGAATTTTACTTAGTGGAGCAATAGTCCCCCCAAACAGACCAGTCCCAAACTGGTACGTTCTATAAACTCAGCATCACTCTGGCCCTCTGGCCAAACAGATAAATTATAGTTGTCTCACACACCCGCATGTTCCTTATTTTCTGTTAACCGTGAGTGAATTTCTGACCTGAGGAAAAGCAGCGAATGAATGAAATGGCATGCCTACACACCTCTTTACTTTGTGGCTGGCTCACCAGCACAGCTGTGGCAGGCTCAGTGGCAACAGCATCAGCATCAGCAGGAAACTGAGTGGAAGGGGATAGATTCGTGGAATTGCCACATGGCTCATTAATTTCATTTACACTGAGATAGCCCTAAAAGGAGGAATTCAGAAGTTAAACACAAAGAGAGCCAAAGCTGAGGCATGCGAGAGTATTAATGTACCCAGTACAATGGAGTTAGCTTAGAGCGGCACAGCCAGACATCCGTGGTATTATCGAATGTTTCATTAAAGGAATAATCAGCAATTAAAATGGATTTATGATGCTTAATCTTCAAAAATGGCATTCCAAATGTTAATCATAATTTTTCCGATGAAATCAAGATAACCACATATTGTAAGTAACTCAGCACCTTCAATTTTTTAAAAATCCAGAATTATCAGCATTCATTCTGTTGATGGAGTGACATTGTCACTCTACACACATTTAAAATAATTGCACGCCAAGAAAATCTAAGATATAAAATTGATAGTGCAATCACTCACTCATTCCCTAATTCAAGAGCCTTTTCCACAAATCTTCATTCTTAGATTTTTTTCCCCCCATGTTCTTTTGTTTCCTGATGAATGAAAGTGTGAGGGAAAGTGAGCTAAAAGCTACTGGATTTTGCTCTAGGAAAATCTATGAAACAGGAATTTATTTGTAATGGAATCTAGCTTTTAGGCATCTCAACCATCTGATCTTTCTTCAGCAAGACGAATGCATGCATCCTCTCTCTCTCTCTCTCTTTCTCTCTCTCTCACACCCACACACCCCCACACACACCCCCCCCCCCCCCACAGTCCTAAGGTACAGTTGCAACTGCAGTATGGTTTAATTCA
>CAUYON010162901.1:0-18915 GCA_963573935.1 Arctocebus calabarensis | reverse complement strand
CAGCCATTAAAAAAAATGGAGACTTTACAGCCTTTGTATTAACCTGGATGGAAGTGTAACACATTATTCTTAGTAAAGCATCTCAAGAATGGAGAAGCATGAATCCTATGTACTCAAGTTTGATATGAGGACAATTAATGACAATTATTGACACGGTGGGGGTGAAGGAAGGGGAGAGCAGAGAGAAGAAGAATGAGGGAGGGGTGGGGAAAGGAAGAGCAGAGAGAGGGAAAGAGTGAGGGGGGTGGGGTCTTGGGGTCTTGGTGTGTGCCACACCTTTTGTGGGCAAAACACGATTGTAAGAGGGACTTTTCCCAACAAATGCAACCAGTGTAACATGGTTTCTTGTACCCTCAATGAATCCCCAACAATAAAATAAAAATATATATGAAATTTATTTTAAAATTAAAAAAAAAATTCAAGTTTTCCAGTAACATGAATGGATTTCCCAAATGTAACCCTGAGTGACAGAAGCCAGACACGAATAGTGTAAATTGTATTCTTACCTTTGTGGGGGAGGGGTGTATACAGATGGGTGCAACCCATCTAGGAGACAGAGACTGAAAATAGCAGGAAGGACCCTTCTGGTCTGCAGGTTCCATCTGCCTTCAGTTTCTACTTTAGTAAATACTCTTTTCTGTATGTGTTACAGTTAATAAATAGTTAACACTGCATGAAGCTAACATTCATTGGCTACTAACTTTTATAAATACGGTTAGATATGTATAAGTTTGGGGCCTCACTTGGGATGGTCTTTTTTTTGCAGTTTTTGGCCAGGGCTGAGTTTGAGCCTGCCACCTCCGGCATATGAGGCAGGCGCCCTACTCCTTTGAGCCCACAGGTGCCACCAACAGCACGGACCCAGGAAGCAGTGAGGACAGCCTCATTTGGATGGCTGGTGACACTGGTATGAGTCAAAAGAGCCTCAGGAGTTTTCTGCAGAGGCTCTATGTTGAAGGAGGTGGTGGGGCAGGGGAAAGTGAGTGTGCAGTCAGTAGCCACCAACGGGGCTGGGCGGGAGAACTGAGTGTGCTGCCCAGATACAGGCTAATAACAGTTAAATAAACAGCATCACAGAGAACAAGAGTTCACACATTGGATAAGCTGATTTTGAATCTTAGCTGTTCCATCAGAGAAAAGTTACCTAAGCTCAACAGGCCTCATTTTTATCTTTTCTCAAATCAATTATAGGAATATCAACATTGTTGCATTGGAAAGATTAAATGAGGTTAATTATATTAAATTTACAGTGTAGTGTGTAGCCGATAGTAAATGCTTATTCTTGCCACTCCCTCAACTGCACACTTAGGATTTTGAAATAAAGATTGAATGTAAATATTTGGAGTCAAGGAACAAGGCTTTTCTAGGAAAAGGGAGAATAGAGTGAAGTGTGGAGGGGGATGAGACACAGCCTGTGTGGAGGACAGGGAGACAGAGTAAAAATTCTGGTCGGGGTAGGGTTATGGATGGTCTCCAATGAGAAAGTTCAGATTTTGTGTTTTATAGTCCTTGGTAAGCATTGAGCAGAATTTAAGTTGATGGAGGCACTGAGAGTGTTTAAAATCTGTGAATCCCAGAAAATGGAGAGGCGCCATAGAGGCTCTTATTTCACACTAACAATGAAGTTGAATCTGAGTGAAGATTTAATGGAAAATGAAAAATAAATCATTCTCCCAGCTGCTTTGGCTTTATGAACCCAAAATCCCACTTGAGGAGAATCATCAGGAAATTTGACATCAGTAGGATTGAATTTTTCATCTTTCAATCAGATTTCTTGAGTATCAGCCATAGCTCAGTTGTCATGAGTTCGCAGTTCTGTGTGGATTAAAATTATTCTGTTCAAAAGTTTAAAAAAAAGAAATCCTAACACAAATCCCTTGTTGTCCTCAGACACTGCCTCTTGGAAAGTTTTCTGGGTCAGACTCTCTGTGAAGACACTAAACTTACCTTCTCTAGTTAAAAAAAAAACACCAGAAGGAAAGACTATTGAAGCCTTCTACCCCGATCCAAAGACAGAGGCTTTTTTTTTTATTATTGTTTTTGGCTGGGGCTGGGTTTGAACCTACCGGTGCCCTACTACTTTGAGCCACAGGTGCCACCCAAGACAGGCTTAAGAGAGGAAAATCTTTCTTATTTCTTGGGAGAGAAGGGTAGAATGTTTACGGTGGGTAGTAAACACACATTTCTTTCTTTCTTTCTTTTTTACTAATCTAGCTCAAATGAGCTTTTCTGCTATAATCAAAATATATTTCCTTTGTGCTTTACTTTCTAAGTACACCTCACTTTGCAGGTGAACAACAAAAAAATGAAAAAAGAATTGTTTCCCTTGGGATGAAAGGATGTGAAAGGAGCTGGCATTCATAGTAGGTACCTGGGCCAGGGCCATTAACTCAGTGTGGAAGCCTCTTTGAAAGAAGCCCCACTTAGTAAAGCCAAGTGCAATAGAAGAATCATGTATTCTTGGGGAAACAGCTGGCTGTTACATGCCCAATAGGAGAGCTTTTCAATTGGGGCCAATCTTCCTCTTTTTAACAATGACTCCCAAGTACAGATTTGTCACTCACTAAAGATATGAGAGAGTCTAACCGATTAGACCAGTTTCTCTGCATACCTTCAAAATCAGTGCCATAAATGAGTTATTGAGGAAAAAACAGAAAAGGATAAGAAAAGAAATTCCCTAATTATGTCATTAATAGACCTACAATCAGGGCTTTAAGCGTTTGCTACTAGCTGTCATTGCCACACACATTAGGAAGATTCCTAAGCACAGTTTTCCTTCCATTTTCCCCTAATTTTTTTTAGCCAGAGGTAACAGATAGGTGTGAATATCTCAAAAGTATCACTAGTTTATCCTCTTCTGTCTTCTTATGTTAGAATATCATTGCTATGGTCTGAATATTCTTGTGCTCTTAAAATTCACATATTGAAATTCAATCCCCAATGCGATATAGTAGGGGATGAGGCCTTTAGGAGATGACGAGGTCATAAGAGAGCTCTCATGAGTGGAATTAGTGGCCTTATTAAAGAGGCCTCTGAGAGGGCTCAGTGCACCTTGTACCACATGAGGATAGAGGAAGAAGGTGCCATCTATGTGGCAGAGAGCAAACCCTCACTAGATATCAAGTCTGTTAGAATCTTGATCCTGGACTTCTCATCCTCTAGAACTGTGAGCAATATATTTCTGTTGTTTATAAATGATCTAGTCTAAGGTAAATTGTTATAGCAGCCCAAACTGACTAACACAATCATTTATGTCAGTTTTTTCCTCTGTGCTTTGCCAACTTGGGCTAGATACTCAAAAATTTTTATCTAGTCTGTAGCAATATTCTCCCGGCCAGGTTTTCTGCCGTCTGGCTGTACATTTCAGCTCAATTCATCTTCTGTAAGTGTCATTTCATTATGATGTTTTTAAAATTGAAGCATCTTTTGTTTTCTGGAAGTCTATCACGTGGCTTTCAAGCTTCTCCATAATGTGGCTTCACTTCAATTTTCTATCTTGTACTGTTATCTAATTCATCTCCCCTATTATGTAGACTCTTCATCTATTCATTTGTCAAGAACTTATGAAATACCCAGACATGTCCAACCACAAGATTTGTCACATAAGAGAAGTTCAGTTAGCATTTGTTGCATAAATAAATGTATGAGTCAAAACCACCTCCCACTTTCCATTCTTTTTTGTATTCAAACCCAGGCACAGATCAGGTCCTGGATCCCCAGGGAGGGCCATTTAGTTTCATTTCAGTCTGACTTCTTACAGTACTGGCTATTTTTACTGCACCCTTAGACTCCAGTTTCTCTTTTAGTTCTAAGTATTTTATTGTTTGTTTGGATAGCATGATGTTTCAAAGGAGAGCTTAAGCTTTGTGAAGAAAAACTACATGCCTTCTGCTATTTTGCATCTCTTTCATGAATCCACAATTAGTTAGGGGTAGTGAGTGGTGTTCAGTAGTCTGGTATGTCTCCCAAGTCATGTCCTTTTCTCCTGGAATATATTTTTTCCCCATAGCTTTAGTTTAGTAAATACCGTAGATACCTTGAGTCTCCTCTTGAGAAACAGCTCATTAGAACAAAGGGCACATCTGAATCAAAGTTTGGTAGTTCAAACTGCTATAAAAATATAAGCTGTAATTTAGATTTGATTCACATATATTAATAAACTGAATCAGTTTGAAGTGGAAAAGAAAGAGGACAATTTTTTGCCCAAATGATCACTGAGTCACATAAGTTGTGGGGCTTCCGGATAAAGACCCTTGTCCTTTTCTGAGCTCTCTGGCTCCAGCTTCCAGGACGCCCACTGTACCACACATCCTATACTATGTCCTCTGACCCCTACACATCCTGTTAACACCTCCCTTCCTTTTTTTCCAAGTTCTTTTGGTAGCTCTCCTATAAATAAAAGAGACTTGGCCAGGGGCAGTGGCTCATGCCTAGCACTCAGGGAAGCTGAGGTGGGAGGACTGCTTGAGCTCTGGAGTTCAAGACCAGCTGAGCAGGAGTGAGACCCCCTGTCTCTACTAAAAATAGACAAATTAGCCAGGCGTTGTAACGGGTTCTGTAGGCCCAGGTACTTGGGAGACTGAGGATTGCTGAGCCCAAGAGTTGAGGTTGCTGTGGGCTATGATGGTGCCACTACACTCTAGTCAGGGTGGCAGAGTATGACCCTGGATTGAAAATAAATAAAAGAAAATAAATAAGGGGTCCCTACTTAAAGTCTCTTTCTAAAGAGCATACTCCTCTGGGAAGATTTCCTCCTCTCCTTAGCCTTTTGCTTAGGGCATTTTGGCCCTTTTGTTCTTTGTCTGAGTTACTCTCACCACGTTTCTCATGCTTTCTTTTCCATAGAACCTTACTCTGGGAGTGGAACTGAGTGAAACTTAACACTGAGGTCCCAGAGCAGCAACAAATTACACAGATTTTATAAGACGTGAAATGGAACACAAAGCATTAATTTCTGATGAAGCCGTCTAAACATTTGTCATGAAAGCCAAACTAAATATTTTCCAAAAGACTCAAGAAGCAAATTTGAGCCAGAAATGAATATGTACCTCTTTTGCAATGACTAAAATAGAACAAAACAGAGTGCTAAAATCTTGTATGGACATAGATCCAAATGCTCAATAATATTTCATTTGGTTTGATCATCTGACCATTACATGGTTTTCTAACAATATCTCATGTCTGGATACTGTTGTCTAGATTATTAAGAGCTTTCACATCCATGTCCAGCGTGCTTAAAAACATCCAAAACTGTGTTCATTAACTGTTGCTTATAACTGTGTGAGCCTAGGGAGTTTTTTTTTTTTAATTTTCTCAGTTTTTCTCTTTGTGAAATGGGAGTAAATTAGCATGGATATCATAGAATCAATGAGAGTTAATGTCAAAAATATGCAAAGCACTTAAAATTGTGATCATGCGTGATAAGCACTTAATGAGTTTTAGCTGTGCTGGAAGTAGTTGTAGTTGGTTCATTTGGCCCTCACAATCATCCCGTGATGTAGGCTGGACTAGGATAATTATGGATGTTTTATTTTTGAGGAAAACAATATCCAGAGAGAATAAATAACTTGTTAAAAGTAGTTGTATAACACAATCAAAGGATGTTTGATGATACAAAATTATAAAACTGTGCAATTTACAGTGATTGCCAAAGAATAACTCTAGTATCGCAGATGGTCCCGCAGCATCTGTGCTCGTGGGAACTTCAGCCCCCATGATTGGACCAACGTGGCCATGTACTCACACCTCAGTTGGAATTCCTTTGCCAGGAATTTGGCACTGGATGCAGAGTAAGAATATAAATAAGAATAAAAATGAGAAAGAAAGAGTGAGAGACCCACTATGAATGAAGTTCAACCACATAAACTCTCGAACTGTGGGTTGCCATGTTCCTCCAGTGTCTCCATATCGTACCAAGTGGATTATGAACTAGATCTGAGAGACAGAAGCAGAATACCTCTCTATTTGCCCCCAATTTACCATTTTTGTTTTTAATTCTTCCTAATTGCTCACTGCATTTCTTTTGGAAGGTGGTTATTCTATCAGAAAAACCTTAATTGTGGTGAGGCAATATTGGCTACTGATTAAGAGCACTCTGAGTGAGGCCTTTTGGGTTCCCATCCTACCTCCACCCCTTACTAGCTATGTGATCTTAAACCCTATACTATCAGTTTGCTCATCTGAAAGTAGTATCTGCTTTATCAGTTCTATTTTGAGACGGTTCATTATTAGATAATAGCTATAAGGCTTTTAGAATAGCACCTGGCATTGTAAATGCTCAATAACTATTAGCTATTACTCTGTCTATATCAGTTCTCCTTCGAGATTTATATCAGGTTAAAATGATCAGCAGTGAAAGTGTTTTAGGACGTCATCTTCCAAGCAATCGGACAATCATCTGATTTCTCTTTTTCTTTAATTTTTAATAATCAGTTACTAAATCCTATTGATTTTTTCATTTTGATTGTCCCTGCTATGGCCTGTTCTATAAATCTTTATTTCTTAATATACGACCTCCTGGATGGCTGATATTTCTGTCTTTTATACTAGTTCCAGAGTAAATCATTGTAGGCTCAGTCACATTGCAGAATAGGTTAATCAGCCCAACCTAAATAACAACTGTAGACAATATGCTCCCCTAGTCCCCACAACCTCCACTTAGAGAATAGCATTCAATCTCGTTAATTCAGAGTTCAAAGCCCTTTATGATCTGGCCCCTACTCAGGATTCAGGTCTCATTTTCTGATTCATACTTGACATCATTTATACTCTACCTTCCCTGAACTGATAATTCACTTTCCACAATTCTACCTAGTCATTCTGTATCTCGGTAATTTTCTTCCCTCAGGAATCTTTCCTGCCTGTCACAATCCTACTAATTCCGCAAGCCTGAATCAAGAACTTCATCTTGGGGCAGTGTCTGTGGCTCAAAGGAGTAGGTTGCTGACCCCGTATGCCACAAGTGGCAGGTTCAAACCTGGCCAAATACTAAAAAAAAAAAAAAAAAAATACTTCATCTTGTAAGAAGCCCCGCAAAATGTCCAGGCAAATTGAGGAGGGCAGGGTATAGGAAGAAAGATGTCTCTAGCACATCCCATTCTTTTGCTGGCTTTTGTTTACTCACTGGTAAGCTGCAAAACTTACAGACGTTGGGTAGGAGACAGATTATATCTCTCAGGGATGTGAATTAACATGCTAGTGAAAGACCACGATGAGGGGATTTATTTTTTAATCCCTAAACAAGTCCCAAATAAAGTTATAAAGAGGTAAAAATTGGGAAGTTTGAGCTATTTTATTTTCTCCTGAATAGAAGGAGAAGTCTTGTGCATATGTCATCTTCAGGTCAACAGCTAGTTGTTTGGAAAGAAACCATAACTCAGATGTGTTGAATAAAACAGTGATGGTAGGTGTAAATATTTTCCCACAAGGCATTAATTGTGTCATGAGTAAACCATCGTTAATGTTCCCTCCAAGAGCATGGGTTTTGTTACATTATTTGAGGGAAGCAGATAATTGGGAAACTGCCCCTATGCAGGTCTTGGAACAAATCATTTTATATTTATCTATTCTTTATTTTGTGCCCTGCTGACATTCTTCCTACATTATTAATAATCACCACAGCCCTATTAGGAAAGTGCCAGCATTATTTATGTCTTGTAGTTGATGAAAATGAATCTGTGGGATGTAAAATTGCTTGTCCAAGAGTCCAGTTTCAGTTACTTTTCTAACTCATGGTACTACTAGTAAGTGAAAGCAGGGATTTGAATGTAAGTTTGTTTGGTAGAGGTGCACAGGTCTCAAGACTTCCATTGTCTTCTTATATGTAATAGTTAGGCAAACCGGCAAATTACGTGATCTAACTCATAATTTAGAGAGACCACATAATTTGCCAGTAAAATTGGGATTTTATGAGAGTGCCAATGGGTGCTATAAAAATTATTCTGTTGTTCATTGCAGTGCTATTCACAATAGCCAATAGCTAACATACAAAAACAACCTATGTGTCTACTGATGGAAGGATGGATAAATAAGTTCTCTCTCTCTCTCCCCTCCTCAACACAGATATTATTTAGCCTTTACAAAGGAGATTCTGCCATTTGTGATAACATGGATGAAATAGGGGATATTATGCTAAGTGAAATTAGCCAGGCACAGAAAGAAAAATACTATATGAGCAAACTTACATGAGGAGTCTAAAATCAAACAAAAACTCAAATAAATAAAAACAGAGAATAGAATAGAATGGTAACCAGGGACAAAGCTGAGGAGGAAATAGGGAGTGTAGGTCAAATGGTACAAGTTTGCAGTCAAGTAGCTTACATAAATCTAGAAGAGCAATGTAGAAAGTCAAGACTATAGTTGATAATCACCAAAAATATTGTTACAAGAGTAGATTTCAGATGTTCTCACAACTCGTACACATAACACACAGATGGTAACTATCGAAGATAATGGACATGTTGATTTATTTGTGTGTATAAATGTATTAAAACAGCAACTTATATGCATTAAATATATGAAATTAAAAAACCCCAAATTTAAAAATCTTGGGACACCAGGCATGAATTGGGAGTGTTCCAGGAAAATCAGGACATATCAGGTTAGTTCTATGTATACTTGAGAGAAAAGGATAGACTTCAGAATAAAGCAGTCTTGGGATGCAACCTATTCTTAAAAGCTCAGTGTCCTTATCTCTAAGATTGGAATTGTCGATATTATGATGTTCTTCAACGAGACATTGGTGAATCATCCAGCAACATCAACACTCATTATAACTGATAAGTAAATGATGTTAGACCTTTGCTGTTGTCCCCTTTCCCTTCATATATTGCTTTGTCAATATGTATATATATATATTTTGTTTAAATAAGTATCTATACCTCCATTTAAATACCCCTAGGATGTAAGGGATATGTTTTATAAAATCAAATTTCCCCACTCAGCTTAGATAGGACTCTCTCTTGGCACTCAATATATACTTCATGATTTGGCTTTGGGGGGAATAAATTTCACACAATTTAACAGTAACTATCTTCCTATTTTTGAAAAATGAATTAAATCTATATTTTCTTGAACAAATAGATTCTTCTCTTATACATTTATGGGCATTCATATAGGGGTACTTTTCTGTTTTACTACATCATTAGTGTCATATTTTATGTAATCTTGTCAATTCCCTAACAGCCTCAAGGTCAGTTTAAAAAATGAACAAAAATAAGAAGTAATTCCTAAATGTCCCTAAATATACTTTTGCACAAGTTTCTAAAAGACGATATAAAAATTACTTGGTTATTTAAAAAAAAACAGATCCTTTGGGCTCCAACCCTAAATCTTCTGGTTTAACAGGTATAGGGGGTAGTTCACAAAGATTGGTTTATTTTTTTAAAGTCCAGGTGATTCTGACAAGTAGACAGGGTGACCAGTTACTTTTTTGAGAGTCTCTTTTAGTTCTAAACCAGCTATTCCAGAAGGCAGCCTGTATTAGGCACTCGTTATATAGTAGGTACTAGGTTCAGAGTATACATGTGTGAATAAGACATCCTGATTTTACAGCAGTTAAAGGCAGTGGGTTATTTAAAGCCTTAATTTCTAGATGGCTTACTTAGGCTAGGGAGAAACATTGACTGGAGGACTAATTCTTGTGATTTATGAAGGGTGAGTCCAGAGACTTTCACACATTTCCAGACCCTTGAAGAAGGAGACACAAAGCCAACATAAAAAGAATCTATTCATTAGCTAGGCATCAGAGACTTTCAAGTGTACCATGGATACTGGAAGCTATGACAATCAAATTTGTGAATATAAAGTTTCCATTAAGTATACAATAAAATAAGGGTTTGTCATAAGTCACCTTATTTTCCTGTTATCTGTTCCCTGACAGCTATATAACCTCATTCAAGGCATGCATCCCTACTTTTTTCACTATCCTATTTGTATAATTATTTGACTGATTTGTTTCTTTTCATCACTGAACTAGTAATGTTTTCTTTTTGCCATTGGCATCCTTAGTGCCTAGCACTGTACCTCATACACAGACCATCAGAAACTACTTTTTGAATGGATAGATGAACGAATGAATGGGATTCCTGTCCTAGACATCCTATAAGAACATTCATATCTAAAGGATTCTTTTTGAAATTAAATCATAGCTGTGTATATTAATGCAATCATTGGGTACAATGTGTTGGCTATATATACAATTTGAAATATTTACATCAAAATGGTTAACATAGCCTTCGCTGCATTTTCTTAGTACTTGTGTCAAGACATTTATATTCTATGTTTAGTAAATTTCACACAAAGCCTTGTAAGGTGTACCGTAGGTGGTGGTCCCACACATTACCCTCCCTCCACCTATCCTCCTCTTATTGCCACATTTTAGACCAAAATTCCTTATTAGTTTTTTCATAATCATTTGTTCTGTATTTTCTTACTCTTTTAACTAGCCAAAACAAAGTTTTTTGTTTTTTTTTTTGAGACAGAGTCTCACTTTGTTGCCTTCAGTAGAGCGCTGTGATATCATAGCTCACAGCAACCTCAAACTCTTGGGCTCAAGTAATTCTTTTGCCTCAGCCTCCCAAGTAGCTGGGACTATAGGTGCCTGCCACAATGCCCGATGATGTTTTAGAGACGGGGTCTTTACTCAGGCTGATCTCGAACTTGTAAGGTCAGGCAATCCACCCGCCTCAGCCTCCCAGAGTGCAAGGATACTAGGCATGAGCCATTGCTCCTGGCCCCAATACAAAGTTATTAAAGAGACTTTAAAGAAACTATGTTAATTCAGACTCCATTAAGCTTGGAATTCTAGAGAACTTAAAGGAATAGATAATTAGGCCAAAGTCTGCTCTTGTTCTATCATAGTATGAAGAAAAGGCTCACTAAACCAATTAGAAATTATATAGGCAGGTCTTCTGTCATTTTTGAGCCTGGGAATGTCACATTTGGGTATCCTAGATGAATTCTAATTCCCAAATCCTGAAAGTGATTTAAGCCAACATAAATAAATAAAATTTAAAATAATAATGATGTGGGCGGCACCCATAGCTCAGTGGTTTCAGTGCTAGCCATATACACCGAGGCTGGCAGGTTGGAACCCGGCCCAGACCAGCTAAAATCAACAGTGATAACTGTAACAAAAAAATCCATGTATTGTGGTGTGCGTGTAGTCCCAGTTACTTGGGAGGCTGAGGCAAGACAATTGCTTAAGCCCAAGAGTTTGAGACTGTGAACTGTGATGCCATGGGACTCTACAGAGGGCAACATAGTGAGACTCTGCCTCCAAAAAAAAAAAAAAAGAATAATAGTAAAATAAAATAGTAATGATGTATTAATAGAGTTGGATATTTGCTTTAAATTGGTTTAAGATTATAGAATAGCTTTACATTCATGATTTTTTCCTAAAATATTAGGATTGACTGTAACAAAATTCATCTTAATTTCAAAAAATGTGTTTAGCTGCAGCCATAATTTCAAGGACTTTCAGCACAAATCTAAGAAGAAACTGTCAATAGTGATAACTTGGATGCCATTGGATTTTTACACAAGAGTGCTTAAGAGCTGTAGGAGTTTGTTAGAGTCTGTTCAGAAACCTGACCTAGAGGCAATCATTGATAATGTGGTGAAAATTTATGATGCATTGATTTACATACAAGGTGAGTACATATAAGCAGTAGATCAGAATAACCTTTAAAGATAATTGGTATAGAAGTAGGCTTTCTATTCTTTGGTTTCTCTTCAAATCGTATAAATCTTTTGCCTTTTACTAAAGATTTCCATGGAGAAGTAGGCTTTCTTTCTTGCCTAAACCTAAATGCACAAGTATTTGGAATACGTAGGGTTTCTGTTTTTTGTTAAATTTCACTTCCATTAAATTTATTAATAATTTCTAAGTTCTGAATTTATCTATGTAATATTTTGATTTATTATTCTTTAGTCAATAGAAATTATAACTTTTAAGTTTTTTGATTTGGGAATTTGAAGAATGCTATGATCCTTCTTTTGTGCATAGGTACATTTTTTTTTTTTTTTTTTTTTTTTTTTGAGACAGAGCCTCAAACTGGAGGCTTGGATAGAGTGGATATCCACTCTACCCTGGATAGAGTGCCTTTGCATCACAGCTCAACCTCCAATTCCTGGGCCCAAGCGAGTCTCTTGCCTCCACCTCCCAAGTAGCTGGGGATTACAGGCGCCTGCCACAACGCCCAGCCATTTTTTTGGTTGTAGCCGTCATTGTTGTTTGGCGGGCCTGGGCTGGATTCGAACCCACCAGCTCAGGTGTACGTGGCTGGCACCTTAGCCTGTTGAGCCACAGGCGCCGAGTCCATAGGTGCATATTTTTATAACATCACACATAATTTATTTGGGTTGATCTTTGTGTAAAGAATCCCTGTTTAGGCTTAGCACCAGTGACTCAAGCGGCCAAGGCGCCAGCCACATACACTTGGGCTGGTGGGTTCGAATCCAGCCTAGGCCTGCCAAACAATGACGGCTGTAACCAAAAAATGGCCGGGCTTTTGTGGCGGGTGCCTATAGTCCCAGCTACTTGGGAGGTGGAAGCAGGAGAATTGTTTGAGTCCAAGAGTTGGAGGTTGCTGTGAGCTGTGATGTCATGGCACTCTACCCAGGGCAACAGCTTGAGGCTGTGTCTCAAAAAAAAAAAAAAAGAATCCCTATTTAGGATAGTTGTGAATCCCTGTTTAGGATAGTTGTGATGACTCACAGTTGTAATTCTAGCACTCTGGGAGATCAAAATGAGGGAATTGCTTCAGGTTCAAGATCAGCCTGAGTGAGAGCAATCCCCCATCTCTACCAATAGTAAAAAAAATTAGCCAGGCATGGTAGTACATGCGAATAGTCCCAACTACCAGGAGGCTGAGGCAAGAAGGTCTCTTCAGTTTGAGGTTTTAGAACATTGTATCTGTCAAAAAGAAAAGAATCCCTGGCTTAGTAGCTTGGTGAGTAGGGTGCCAGCCACTTACACCGAGGCTGGTGGGTGTGAGCCCAGCCTGGACCTGCTGAACAACAATGACAATTGCAACCAGAAATAGCCGAGTGTTGTGGCGGGCATCTGTAGTCCCAGCTGCTTGGGGGGATGAGGCAAGAGAATTGCTTAAGCCTAAGAGTTTGAGGTTGCTGTGAGCTGTGATGCCATAGTACTCTACCAAGGGCGACATAGTGACACTCTGTCTCAAAATAAATAAATAAATAAAAGAATCCCTGTTGGTTAGGATGGTGACTCACACCTATAATCCTAGCACTCTGGGAGGCCTAGGTAGGCAAATAGCTTGAGCTCATGAATTCGAGACCAGCCTGAAAAGAGTGAGATGCCCTCTCTATTAAAAAAAATAGAAAAACTAGCTGTGCATTGTGACAGATGCCTGTGTTCCTAACTACTCAGGAGGCTAAGGCAAGAGGATTGCTTGAACGCAGGAGTTTGAGGTTGCTGTGAGCTAAGACACCATAGCACTCTACCCAGGGTGACAGAGGAGACTCTGTCTCAAAAAAAGAAGCTCTGTTTATAGAATGTTCGTTATAACTCCAGTTGATGTTTCAAATGTCTATATATTTATGTATTTTTTGATGTTGTTTTTGAGACAGTCTCGCTATGTCGTCCTTGGTAGAGTGCTGTGGCGTCACAGCTCACAGCAACCTCAAACTCTTAGACTCTTGCCTCAGCTTCCCAAGTAGCTGGGACTATAGGCGCTCGCCACAACGCCCAGCTATTTTTTGTTGCAGATGTCATTGTTTAGCTGGCCAAGGCTGGGTTCAAACCCACCAGCCTTGATGTATGTGGCTGGGGCAATAACCACTGTGCTATGGGCACCGAGCCTCAAATGTCTATATTTTTATTTTTAAAAAGACTCGAGTTAGATGTGATTAAGGAAAAGATATAATTAATGACCTCTTCTGTGTTTCTGTAGTAAAAAGTTCATTTGAAGATTATATTCTGGAAGAGTTATGTGGAGTGCTTTCAATTCCATGGATTTATTCCCATTCTGATGACTGTTTAAAGTTGACCACATTTGCCACTTGTCTTCTAACATTAAGCCAGAGGATTTCAGATAGCTACTGTAAGTGGGCACAGAATTGTGTCTATGTTTGTGATTTGTTTTGTTTTGTCTTAATTTTTTATATAGGACTTGTTAAACTTATTTATATGATTCAGTAATTAAAAGAGTATATTTTTAATAACTCAAAAGCAGTTATATGAGTAAAAAGTAACAAGTGACTGATATGTCTCATTTCCTTTTTTACTGTAAAACCTTTGAAATATATCCTTATATATCTTTACTTTCATTTAATACAATTATGAAATATGTGAGAAATACAAAAAAAGAGTGGAGGATGTACTAAACTCTCTTATCCCAACTTACACTTTATTATTTATTTATTTATTTATTTTTTTGAGACAGAGTCCCACTTTGTCACCCTTGGTAGATAGCCATGGTGTCACAGCTCATAGCAACCTCCAACTGTTGGGCTTAGGCGATTCTCTTGCCTCAGCCTCCTGAATAGCGGGACTACAGGTGCCTTCCACAATGCCTGGCTATTTTTTATTGCAGTTTGGCCAGCGCCAGGTTCGAACCTGCTACCTTTGGTATATGGGGCCAGCACCTTACTCACTGAGCCACAGGTGCCACCCAACTAACTTCCACTTTAAGAGATAAAATAATTGGAGATGAAAGCCCTTCAATTGTTGCTCTGTAATTTCATTTCCCTGATTCTTTCCCTGAAGTTAACTACCATTCTGAATTTGCTATTGACTATTCTAATGAATGATGTTTTACTTTACTATCTATGTATTTATCCCTAAATAATATATAGAATTGTTTTGTCTTTTACAACTTGTGTTTTGTTAGTCAATATTATCTCCATGAAACTTACCTATGGTGATATGTATGGTTCTGGTATGTTATTCAAACTTCTGAATAGTAGACAAGTGTATGAATAGAGACACTATCAAGGCTCTCTGATTGGTAGATAATCAGGCTGTTTCCATATTTTTCGTAAGTACAAACAAAATTTCATTGACTATATTTTCATTCTGATGCCTTGCTATTTGAAAAATGTAGTCCCTAGACTAATAGCATTGCTACCAGTTAGGAAATTGTTAGAAATGGAAAATCTCATACTCCACTCAGAACTACTAAATCAGAATCTGCATTTTTCTTTTTTTTTTTTTTGAGGCAGAACCTCAAGCTGTCACCCTGGATAGAGTGCTGTGGCATCACAGCTCACAGCAACCCCCAATTCCTGGGATCAAGCAAGTCTTCTGCCTCCGCCTCCCAAGTAGCTGGGACTACAGGCGCCCGCCATGCCCCTGGCTATTTGGTTGCAGCCGTCATTGTTGTTTGGTGGGCCTGGCTGGATTCGAACCCGCCAGCTCAGGTGTACGTGGCTGGTGCCTTAGCTCATTGAGCCACAGGCACTGAGCCCAGAATCTGCATTTTAACAAGATAATTGATTCATATGCATATTAAAGTTTGAGAAGCACCATTTTAAGGTATCTACTAAGGAGTGGAATTGTTGGGTTTTATGGTTAGCACACCCTCAACTCTGTTCTGCTATATTGTTTTTCAAAGATGTGCCAGTTTACACACCTGTTAGCAGAATGTGATATTTCCTATTGTTTCACATCCTCACTGACACTTGACAAACTTAAAATTTTTTGCTATTTAGAAAAAATAAATAGCATGGATTTAACCTTCTTTTTTTTTTTCTTTCTGCTATTTAATGGGCATGATTTTCAATTTGCATTTCCTTGATTAGTAAGTTTGTTTATGAACTTTTCCAGTGTACTTGCTTTATCTTTGGAAAAGGAGCTGTTAAACTAAATATTATATGTATTTTAAAAGTGAGTTGATTTTATAATATATGTATGTATATAAAATTAACAATATTAGAAATGTTGTTTAATAGACTTTAATTTTTTTCAGCACCCCAGGCACAGTCACAATGTTTATTTCTTCTAACTCTGCTTCCAAGAGGAATATTCCTTGAATGGAGAACAGCAGTTTATAACTGGGCCCTGCAGAGCTCCCATGAAGTAATCCGGGCTAGTTGTGTTAATGGATTTTTTATCTTACTGCAGCAGCAGAATTCTTGTAACAGAGTTCCCAAGATCCTTATGTATGTATTAAGATTTTAATTTGACTGTGTCACTTGGAAAGATAAATCTCTAGCTATCTAGGCAAAGTTATGCTTATTGCTGAATATGTACAGCAAATGTTGCTTTTAGTTTTAGAATTTAAATTTTTTCACTTCTAGATTTTGTTTTAACTAGTACTTTTGTCCAAAGGTTTAGTACTTTTTCATTTTTTTTCTCCCAGAGATAAAGTTAAAGATGATTCTGACATTGTCAAGAAAGAATTTGCCTCTATACTTGGTCAACTTGTCTGCACTCTCCATGGCATGTTTTATTTGACAAGTTCCTTAATAGAACCTTTCTCTGAACATGGACATGTGGACCTCTTCTGTAAGAATTTAAAAGCCACTTCTCAACATGAATGTTCATCTTCGCAATTAAAAGCTTCTATTTGCAAGCCATTCCTTTTCCTTTTGAAAAAAAAAACGCCTAGTCCAGTAAAACTTGGTAAGTGATTATGATTTATTTACTATTTTAAAACCTGTGTAAGTTCTGTTTTTCAAATCAGTGATAGAATTGGGCTAAAGCCTTAAATAATTATAGCAAGTTACATGCTTAAAAGATTCAATGCTCAATAATGATTGCATATAAATGGGATGACCAATATTAGACTGCCTCATAGAACCAGTAAGAGATGTGATTGTTGGATTTTTAAAATAGTCCTGCGATTTGACAGGCTAATGGGGCATACCTAATAGCTGGTTCAGAATTGTAAGTTTTGGTATTCCATATCTTCTTTTTTTTTTTGCTGTTTTTGGCTGTGGCTGGGTTTGAACCTGCCGCCTCTGGTATATGGGGCCGGTGCCCTACTCCTTTGAGCCACAGGCGCCACCCCCATATCTTTTTTAGTGATACCAAAAATGTTAATGTATCCTTTTCCCCCATGTTGGACCTTCAGAAATTGAAATAGTAATATTACCTTGTCCAACTGAGCAGAATAGATTGTATCTTCTTGGCTACTTTTCCAGCAGTAATGGAGTATAAATTTGTTGGGTGCATGAAATTTACACAGATACTTGGATGCTCCATTTGTTTAGGTAAGGTAGCAAGTTGAAACTTATTCCTAAGTTTTGAAAGCATTATGACAGATGGTTTCTAGGATTCCCTTATCTTGTAAGGGTAATTAATAAATCTTAGTTCAAGGTTCTTTGGATTAGTGAAATGTGCTTTTAAGCCCTATCTTGGTAACATGTAACGTCCTACATATTCTAAAAGGGACTGGTTATTTTATGACTTTAAAAAGTCTAGAATGTATTTTAGATTCATATCATTTATGACTTGTTAAGTGTAAAGTAAATATATAAGTATCATTTTTATTCCCTAAAACTTTATTACTATACATACTTAAATATTGGCAATTTAAGGCAACTTAAGATTCTTTGTGGCATATTATTTATTAACACTTTTTATAGTACAACTTTGATAATTAATCTGCTAAATTAGATATTATATACTCTTATCTTTTAGCTTTCATAGATAACCTACCTCATCTTTGTAAGCATCTTGATTTTAGAGAAGATGAAACAGATGTAAAAGCTGTTCTTGGAACTTTATTAAATTTAATGGAAGATCCAGACAAGGATGTTAGAGTGGCTTTTAGTGGAAATATCAAGCATGTATTGGGATCCTTGGACTCTGAAGATGGATTTATAAAAGAGGTTGATAATTTTTATTTTTAATTTAGGTTTTCATAGGCCTAGCTCTAAAAATTTCCTTAACCAGTTGATTTTATTATTCTAGCTTTTTGTCTTAAGAATGAAGGAAGCATATACACATGCCCAAGTATCAAGAAATATTGAGTTGAAGGATACCTTGATTCTTACAACAGGGGATATTGGAAGGTATACTTGGGTACCTTTTGTATTCTTCCTTATTTATTTATTTATTTATTATTTTTTACTAAATCATAACTGTATATTGATGTATTTATGGGGTTCAGGGTTCTGCTTAGATATACAATGTGAAATGCTTACATTGAACTAGGTATTTATCACTCTGTATTTATTTTGGTTGTTCTTTTTATGTGCCTTATGTTAGAAATGGTGATATGAGGGTGCCTGTGGCTCAGTCGGTAGGGTGCTGGCCCCATGTACTGAGGGTGATGGGTTCAAGCCCAGCCCCGGCCAAACTGCAAAGAAAAAATAGCCAGGTCTTATGGCGCGCGCCTATAGTCCCAGCTACTCCAGAGGCTGAGGCAAGAGAATCGCCTAAGCCCAAGAGCTGTGAGCTGTGTGACGCCACAGTCCTCTACCGAGGGCGATAAAATGAAACTCTGTCTCTACATAAAAAAAAAAAAAAAAAAAAAGAAATGGTGATATGAGACATATGATAACATAGAAATAAAGTTATTCAACATGTATTTATTTATGGATTTCTATTTGTTTCTGAGACATTTGTTGTGTGTGTGTGTGATGGTTTTTCTTTTTTTAATTTCAGGGCAGCAAAAGGAGATTTGGTACCTTTTGCACTCTTACACTTACTGCATTGTTTGTTATCCAAGTCAGCATCGGTCTCTGGAGCGGCATACACAGAAATTAGAGCTCTGGTTGCAGCTAAAAGTATTAAATTGCAAAATTTTTTTAGCCAATATAAAAAACCCATTTGTCAGGTAAGGACCATCATTGTCTTTTTTTTTTTTTTTTAATAATTTTATTAAATCATAATTGTGTACATTGGTGCAATCATAGGGCAGAATGTGCTTCATATACAATCAGAAATATTTTGATCATACTGTTAGAGATAGCCTTCATGGCATTTTCTTGATCACTATA
>CAUYON010162899.1:0-11621 GCA_963573935.1 Arctocebus calabarensis | reverse complement strand
GATAAAGTGAGACTCTGTCTCTGAAAAAAAAAACACATACAAAGTAGAAGATGGGAGATTTAAGGGACAGCCATATCATTAAAGTTTTGGGGGATCCAGTGGCCTAGACCATTGAAGATATCCCCTCCAAAATGTCACTCCTTGCCACTCACCACACACCAAAATGAAGCACAACACTTGGCAGACCTAAGTGATTCCTTAGGCAATATATACATTTCAATCTACTTTAACTCATCTACAGAGATACTTGAGTCGACACCAAGTGAGTGCAATATACCAAGCTCAAGCTGCAGCAGAAGCTCCTTGAGCACTTAATTGAATCAACCAGCAGACCCAATGATATTCAAAGTATCCGTGATAAATAGGAGGTTGCTGGAAACCTTGGGCAAACACCAACAGAAGAGTCATAGCACATATCTCTAGTAGACTGAGGTAAACCTATGCTTTCTGTAGGAAACTATTCTCATTCTGAGGGAAAGGTTACCGCTGGTATTACCATAGACACTGAACAACTAAACATGGGATATCAAGTGACCACATGGATTGAGCTCCCTACCATGAACTTGATGTTGTTTAGCCATTTGCCATTAATTTGGGCAAATGTAGCAACAATGTATCATCAGACGGAAATGGCACAAAAGACACTGAATTTCTGTAGAAGCTCTGGTGAGTACAAGTGAACTGTGTAAGCACATGGCAAAGACTCAACACAAGCTCCATTCACACTACATCTTCTCCCTCAACCCAAGCTTACAGCTTCCTGGGGTATGCCTTATGCCCATCTGAGGCAAAGCCTGGTTTACAGATGTGTATCTGTAACATGCTAGAACCACTCAAAAGTGGAAAGCAGAAGCACAACAGCCTCACTGAACAATGACTCTAAAGGCTGCAATCACAAAAAAGTTTTCCCAGTGGCAGAATTTCAAGCAGTGTATTTGACTGTCCTCTCGTCTAGAGTGAGAAATGGCCAAAAAGGTGCATAAATACTATCCATGAATAGCTACCAATGGTTTCACTAGATGATCAAGGATGTGGAATAAAGAAGACTGGTACAAGGAAGTCTAGAAAAACACATTTGGATAGATGTCTCTTATCAAACATAGCCTGTGAAGGTATTTGTGTCCTATGTATTTAATAAATGGCCACCAAAGGCAATCCATTAGAAAGGAAACTTTAAAAATAGGATGGACAAAAATGATGCACTGTACAGAAGTCAATTACTTTCCCCAGCCACTTCCACAAGCCCTTGAATGAAACAGCCGTAATGACAGAGACAAAGACTATTTGTGATTCAACAACATGGGCTTCCACTTACCAAAAAGCCTAACAAGCAAACAGTACAGCTGGATGCCTGAGCTGATAAAAGCAGAAACCAACAATGCGTACCCAAGGGCACCACTTTTTAGAGCAGTGGTTCTCAACCTTCCTAATGCCACGAACCTTTAATACAGTCCAAAGGGGTCGCAACCCAAAAGTTGAGAACTGCTGTTTTAGAGTGTCAGGCAAGCCATCTGGTAGCAGACTGATTTACATGGGGCCATTCCTATTATAAAGGTGACTGAGATTTATCCTGAAAGAAGCTCATGTTCTAGATGTGCATCTAGTTTCTCCCAGTTATGCTTCTGCTGGCACCACCATCTGTACACTCACATGTTTGAACTGTAGTCACTGCACTCTACACAGCAAGGTTTTCAAGAAACCCTTTATACTGCACAGGAAGTCCAACAGTGAGAACTCGTCCCTGCAGTTGACTGGCTTTATCACATTTTCTCATCACTCAGAATAAACTGTAGAACGCCTTCCTGAAAACTCAGTTATAGGGCCAGTCAGAAGACAACGCTGTGAAACTTCTCCACCATGCAGTGGGCTATAGCCACACAGTGTGGCTAACTGATCCTAATACGATCTCCGCCTTCTAATATTCACACTATTTTTGGAAAGGGTTGAAAAGAGTCTCACTGTTGCCCCAGGCTAGAGTACTATGGTGTCATCATAGCTCATAGCAACCTCAAACTCCTGGGTTCAAGCTATTGTTCTGCCTCAGCCTCCCAAGTAGCTGGGACTACTGGCACCCATTACAAGGCCCAGCTAGTTTTTCTATTTTTCATAAAGAAGGAGTTTCACTTTTGCTCAGACTGGTCTCAAACTCCTGCACTCAAGCAATCCTCCTGTTTTGGCCTCCCAAAGTGCTAGGATTACAGGCTTGAGCCACTATGATACACTCTTAGGTGATAACCACCCCTTGAGTGTACACAAGGCACGTAACTTATTTTAACTCAGTGGAACATGGTAAATATCAAGGGATTTTGTGATTGTATTAGGGTTCCAAATCAGTTGGTTTTGAGTTCATCAATGCGAAAATTATCATGGTGTCCTGGTGGGTCTGACTTAATCAGGTGGAAGTCTTTTAAAGAGAGACTTGGCCTCCCCAAGGTTCAGATACTCCTCTAGCAGGCTTAATGAAGTAAGGGCCACGTGGCACGACAGCCTCTAGTTGCTGAATCAGCCTTCAATGAATAGCCAGTAACAAGTCCAATTGCTGCAAGGGAATGAATTTTGCCAACTACCTAAGTGTAGAAACACATTCTTCCCTAGTTAAGCCAGATGAGAATGAAACCAACCAACACCTTGATTGCAAGCAGGTTGAGACTCTAAACAGAGAACCTATGTAAAGCCATGTCTGGACTCATGGCCCAAAGAAACAGTTAAGTATGTGTTGTTTTAAGTCACTAAATTTGTTATAACTTGTCACATGACAATAGATACAGAAAGTACAAGTATTCTTTAATAAGGAAAGGAGCAGACCGTTGGGCACAGGTAGGCATTCTTTTATTTCAGAGACAGTCTCCAGCTGTTGCCCTGGGTAGAGTGCTGTGGCATCACAGCTCACAGCAACCTCCAACTCTTGGGCTTAAGTGATTCTCTTGCCTCAGCCTCCCAAGTAGGTGGGACTACAGGCATCAGCCACAACGCCCAGCTATTTTTTGGTTGCAGTTGCCATTGTTGTTTGGCAGGCACTGGATTCGAACCCAAACCCACCAGCTCTGGTGTATGTGGCTGGCACCCTGGCCTCTGAGCTACAGGTGCTGAGCCAGGCATTCTTTTTTGTTTGGCTTCTTTTACTCCAAATTGCTAATTAAATTCATCCATACTGTTTGCATCTACCTTTGACTTATTTCTTTCATTTCTTATACAATATTCCAGTCTAATATATGTATTACACTGGAATTGTAATATATGCAATTCACCCGTTCTTCTGTTGATTCACATTTGGGTTCTTTGCAATTTACAGCTATTTCAAATAATACTGGTATGAAAAATATTTAATTACATCTAAGTAGCAATAAGCATACATTTCTGTTGTATTATAGAGCATGCATATGTACCTAGCAAATACTACCAAGAATTTGAAATTGTGTTTCTCCAAGAAACTCAGCAACCAGCAGTATATACACATTCTCACCAACTTTGTCTTCAGAATCCTAATCAATTGTTTCACTCTGTCCAGTGAGTAGTCCAGTGTCTATTAAGAGTAGAGAAAGTAACTTGAATATATCCAAGCCACATGGCACCTTCAGAGTTTTTTGGCAGCCCACACTGGCAGGGGAGTTTTCTGGTCATTTACTTATGGACTGATTCCAACCCCTAACATGTGAGTGCTAAAAGAAATCACAGATGACAGATGATTCTGGATATTCCCTTTCAGGGAAATAAAGGACTTGCTGGGATAGGAAGAACCCCAAGTAGGCTTGCAGAACAACTCAAAGAGATTTGACTATGAATCCAAACATTGGCCAAGATAGACAACTAGTTTTTCAATGCTCAGCACTAATTTTCATTAAATCCCTGAAATAATTTCCTATTAATAAAATTTAAACACATTCATGCATTCTTCTACATCTTCTTGATTTCTATCACTTGAATACAGGACTTATTTTTCCTGAGTTATTCAATGAAGATCACAGAATCCACCCTCAGCTGTTTCCCACCCAAAGAAAATAACTCCAATGTCAAATCTAGGAGTAATCCTAGCACTCTGGGAGGCCAAGGTGGGAGTATCACTTTAAACCAGTAGTTTGAGAACACAATAGGCAACACAGTGAGACATTGTCTCTACAAAAACCAGAAAAATCAGCCAGGCTTTGTGATGAGTGCCTGCAGTCCCAACTATTTGGGAAGTTAAGGCAAGAAGGTCACCTAAACCCAGGAGTTTGGGGTTGCAAAGCACTCCAGCCCACGCGACAGAGCAAGACCCTGCCTCAAAAAAAGAACTTACTCATTATGTGCTTCTATCTTGACCCCCATGCCTCACTCTCATGTTTCCTGAACTATAGTCTCAAACTAGGAGTTAGTAGATTCCATTTAAGTTGTAAATAGATTCAAGTCACTCCCCTGCTTTAAACATTTCAAGAGGTTCCTGTGGCCTTAGAATATAATCCAGTGTTATTTCCATGGTTCTGCCCCTCTCCAGTCTACTTTCCACCACTCCCCCTGCTCTTCTTCAGCCAACCCCCTTTCCTCTATGCAAGAAATACAGTAAGTTCAAATTGCAGATAATGTAAACAAATGGAAAAACATAACATGCTCATGCATCATCAGAATCAACATCGTAAAAATGTCCAAACTACCCAAAGTGACTTACAGATTCGATGTAATCCCCATCAAAATGCCAACATCAATTTTTGCAGAGCTAGAAAAAAATAATTCTACACTTTCTTTGGGATCTGAAATGAGCCCAAGTAGCCAAAGCAACCTTAGGCAAAAAGAACAAATCCAGAAGTGTTACTTTACCAGAATTTGAGGTATACTACAAGGCTATAGTAACTAAAACAGCAGAGTACTGGCACAAAAATAGAGACAGACCAATGAAACAGAGTTCAAATATAAAACTATCCATGTATTGCCATGTCACTTTTGACAAATCAGATGATAATATATGCTGGGGAAAGAATCTCTATTCAATAAATGCTTCTGGGAAAACTGGAAAGCCATATGTAGAAGACTGAAATAGGATCAATAGCTCTCACCACTCACAAAAATTAATTCAAAATAGATAATACACTTAAACCTAAGCTATGAAACAATTAGAATTCTAGAATAAAATGTTGGAAAAACTCTTACAGATGTTGGCCTAGGCAAAGAATTTATGAAGACCCAATGACAATCACAGCAACAACAAAAATAAATAAATGGTACTTAATGAAACTAAAAAGCTTCTGTACAGACAAGGAAACAATCCAGAGTGAATATGCAACCTACAGAATGCAGAGAAAATACTCGCATGCTATACACCTGATAAAGGCCTGATCACCAGAATCTACAAAGAACTAGAGCAAATTAGCAAGAAAAAATTCAAACAACCCCATTAAAAAGTGGGCAAAAGAGGCCAGGTAGAATGGCTCATGCCTGTAATCCTAGCATTCCGGTAGGCCAAGGCAGGTGGATTGCTTGAGCTCAGGAGTTCAAGACCAGACTGAGCAAGAAGAAGACCCTATCTCTACTAAAAACAGAAAAACCAGCTGGGCATTGTGGTGAGTGCCTATGGCCTAGCTACTCAGAAGGCTAAGCAGGATGATCACTTGAGCCTGAGTTTGAGATTGCTATGGGCTTTGATGATGCCATCCTAGAGCAATGGCGTGAGACTCTGTCTCCAAAAAAAAAAAAAAAAAAAAAAATAGTGAGCAAGACACAAACAGAAGCTTTTCCAAAGAAGACAGACTAATAGCCAACAAATGAAAATATGCTCAACATCACTAATCATTAGGGAAAGGCAAACCCACACTAAAATATCATCTTACCCCAATGAAAATGGCTTTTATCAAAAAATCTCAAAATCCCAAACAGACACTGGCATCAATGCAGTGAGAAAGGAACACTTACTTTGCTGGAGAGACTGCAAACTAGTACAAAATTAATAGAAAACAGTATGGAAATTCCTTAAAGTACTAAAAGTAGGCCTACCATTTGATCCAGAAGTCCCACTACTGGGCATTTACCCAAAGGAAAAAAAAGCTATTTTATCAAAAAGACACTTGCATCAAATATTTATTGCAGCACAATTCTCAATTGCACTGATGTGCAATCAGCCCAAGCGGCCCATCAATTCACAAGAGTATTAATAAAATGTAATATATATAACATCATGGAGTTCTACTCAGCTATTAAAAAAATGAATTAAGGCTCGGCGCTTGTGGCTCAACGGACTAAGGCGCCAGCCACGTACACCTGAGCTGGTGGGTTCGAATCCAGCCCAGGCCCGCCAAACAACAATGATGGCTGCAACCAAAAAATGGTCAGGCCACGTTGTGGCGGGCGCCTGTAGTCCCAGCTACTTGGGAGGCAGAGGCAAGAGACTCGCTTGAGCCCAGGAATTGGAGGTTGCTGTGAGCTGTGATGCCATAGCACTCTATCTAGGGTGACAGCCTGAGGCTCTGTCTCAAAAAAAAAAAAAAAAAGAGGCGGCTCCTGTGGCTCAGCGAGTAGGGCGCCGGCCCCATATTCAGACGGTGGCGGGTTCTAGCCTGGCCTCGGCCGAACTGCATAACACACAAAATAATCGCCGGTCAATGTGGCGGGCGCCTGTAGTCCCAGCTACTAGGGAGGCTGAGGCAAGAGAATCGCTTAAGCCCAAGAGCTGGAGGTTGCTGTGAGCAGTGTGACGCCACGGCACTCTACCCAGGGCGATAAAGTGAGACTCTGTCTCTACAACAACAAAAAATATATATATATATAAAATAGTTTACTCCTAGGTGGCACCTCTGGCTCAGTGAGTAGGGCACCGGCCCCATATACCGAGGGTGGGCGGTTCAAACCTGGCCCCGGCCAGACTGCAACAAAAAATAGCTGGGCGTTGTGGTGGGCACCTGTGGTTCCAGGTACTCGGGAGGCTGAGGCTAGAGAATTGCCTAAGCCCAGGAGCTGGAGGTTGTTGTGAGCTGTAATGCCACGGCACTCTACTGAAGGCAACAAAGTGAGACTCTGTCTCTTAAAAAAAAAACATTTATTCCAAAAAAGTTCTAGTCTTCATCTGAGCTTTCCATGAGTCATAGTAATTTTGCTGGTGGACAGTCCTGCCTTGCTGTTATGACTGCTGACTGATCAGGGTGGTGGTTGCTAAAGGTTGGGATGGCTGTGGCAATTTCTTAAAGTAAGACAACAAAGAAGTTTGCTACATCGATTGACTCTTCCTTTTATGAAAGGTTTCTCCGTAGCATGGGTTGCAATTTGATAGCATTTTACCCAGAGTAGAACTTCTTTCAAAATTGGAGTCAATTCTCTCAAATTCTACCACTGCTTTATCAACTAAATTTATGTACTATTCTAAATCTGTTGTTGTCATTTCAACAATGTTCACAGCATCTTCACCAGTAGATTCTATCTCAAGAACCACTTTCTTTTCTCATCCATAAAAAGTAACTCCTCATCTGTTTAAGTTTTATTATGAGATTGCAACAATTCAGTCATATCTTCAGACTCCACTTCTAATTCTAGTTCTCTTGCTATTTCTACCATAACTGCAGGTAATTCCTTCTTTTTGAACCCCTCAAAGTCATCCAGAAAGATTGGAATCAACTTTTTCTAAATACCTATTAATGTTGATATTTTGACTCCTCCCATGAGTCATGAATGTCCCTTTGTTGTTGTTGTTGTTCCTGGAGGTTCCCCTACATCAGGATGCTCTCATTTATTTTCTTAACTTTTAATATTTAGAACTGGGGTCTTGCTATGTTGCCCAGGCTGGACTTTAACTCTGGGTGCAAAGGATCCTCCTGCATCAGCCTTTTGAGTAGCTGTGATTATAGGCCTATGATACTATGTCCATGAATGTGCTCCCTACCCCATTATTGCTTTTTTATTAGAGATGGGGGTCTTACTCTGTCACCTAGGCTAAAGTGCAGGTGTACCATTATGGCTCACTGCAGCCTCAAACTCTTTGGCTCAAGTGATCCTCTCACCTGAGCCTCCTGAGTGGCTAGGACTAAGAGCGTGTATTTGGCTAATTTTTGGACTTTCGAATATTAAACCAACCCTGCATCCCTAGGATAAAACCTACTTGATCATGATGTATAACTTTTTTGATAAGCTGTAATCTGTTGGCCAAGATTTTGTTGAGAATTTTTGCATCTATATTTGCCCTGCTTATTCTCTTGAGAATGATAAATGTGACATAAAACACACCAGAAGGACACTTAGTACATGATACACATAAGGGATCTATTTTTCAGATGTGCATCTACATAAAATGTATTTAATATACAAAAAAAAAAAGCATTAAAGCAGCCTCCTGAGAACATATGAAAATGCTTACAACGTGGCGGTCTGCGTGGACACAGCATGACTAGACCTGGGAAGACTCTGCTGACCCACCTTATCAGAGCAGTTGACTTTAGCACCATTTTGTAGTAAGAGATGCACTATATCAGCGTGGCCTCTCCCTGCTGCCCAGATGATTGGGTACACACTGTACTGCTGGGAGGGACGGGGAGGCGGATGGGGAGAGGGGCAAGAAGGGAAGAAGGGAGTGAGGAAGACAAAGAAAGGAAATCTTTTAGGTAGATATTCAATACACATTTGCTAAGCTAAGTAAATATCAAAGGAAGTAACACAAGGTAGCACATTTTAAAAATCAAGTTATAAACTATTCTCCACTTTAAAAACACATAATACTCATAATACATAAATGGTAACTCAGATGCTCTCAACCTTAAGTAAACATATTATGAACACAATTATAAATTCAATACATTAAAATGTGATTATCTAGCCAATAGGCAGTATTAATTAGAAGAAAGTAATATAAAAGAAATGTGAATATAACAGAATGTACAGAAAAATAGCATGGTTATTTGATAAATAAATGTCTCTTTTCTGTAAGGAAATTCAGGTTAAGGATGCACAACTCAAAAACAGGAAGATGACTAAGGATTTCACAATCTCTTTTTGAAATGTTATATAGTTAACATTTAAGCTCTACGAGCTGCATGATAACAAAAATTGAGAACTCAGCTTGAGAAAAAAATTCTCATTATTGTATCAGGAAGCGTGCTTCAGGAAAGCGCATGCTACATTATTATTAAGATACAGACAATTTCTATCCACTTTGATGTCAAGTATAATCAGCCTTAAGTATTCCCTAAGAAAACTTGCCATTTATATTACAAATGAATTTTTATTAACACTCACCAAACCAGTCACATTTGGATTGGCGCTGTGAGAAAGCAGCAGGTCTGCGACGTCGGTGCGGCCTTTGTAACAGGCCCACATGAGAGCGGTCCATCCTCCCTGGGAACAAGGGAGGGAGAGGGAGATAAGCTGTGGATGACGTTCATTCTGCAACGATCTTTATCAACCAATGTTTTATGAAGGTAATACCATCAAGTTTTAAATTCCACAAGTCCCCAGAGAAATATACAACAGTACATGAAATAAGTCAAATCTCTTAAGTCCACAAATGATTACTGTACAGTTAGTACTATATCGTGAAAACTGAAATAGGGAACATTCATGTTGGACTCTTCCAAATTTCTAAGATTTTATTTTAGTTGTCTAAAAACTTTTTTCAGAAAACTTTTAATGTCCCTAGATATTCTTTTCCTTGTATGAGTCTAGATTTTATCCAGAGAAGAATCCAAATAATCACACTCAACTCTTACATTTAAACACAGCCTTAAATACCAGATCCTTAGAGTGGCTGCTCAAAAAGGGAAATGTGCGGCAATGACTGATCAGAATTCCAAGGGTGGGTGAGGCCACCGCGTAGAAAGCATGATAACATTTATTTACGACCATAGGAGTGACTTTCTCTTTAGCTATCATGCGCTTCAATGAAACAGACCAACGTGATCAAATCTTACCAAGGAATTATGTTTCATTTGGTCTTTTTAAATCAGTATTTGGATCAATCAATGCACATTTGGTCCTGAGACTATAAATCACTTAATCCTTCTGATCCTATTTCAAATGCCTGTCCTAAGCTGGAAAAGGCAAAACTACAGAAAGGGAAAACAGACAGGTGGTGGGAGGGCGTGGGGAGCGGATGGAGAGCTGAATGAGGGACTGCGGGAAGGACATCGTGCACGCGTCAAAACCCACCGACTGTACGCACAGAGTGAGTCCTACTGTACACAAACGTCTCTAAGAATCAGCCACAATATGAAGACTGTAGACAGGAAACACAGAGGTATCCATACAGACTCATTTTTAAATGTACATATACAGAAAATTAGAGAAATAGACATTTGTGTGTATGCATGAGCTAGTAAACATACAATATTACACCACCATAGTAATAACTGCTGCAGGTAACATTCATTGATGGATGTTAAAACAAATGAGTGAAAGTTTAATTTAAAAAAGGATATTTGTTTCATCTCAAAGTATCTTCCCTGACAGTGGAGAAACCTGTCACACAGGATCTTAACCAAGAGACCAGGGTTAGTATCACCAGTGACACACACTGGTGTCACCTTCCCCCAGACACATAACCAATCTCAGTCTAACCACAGGAAATAGCAGACAAACCCAAACTGAAAGACATTCTAAAAACATCAGAAGCACACTCTTCAAAGTGTCCAGCTCGTGAAAGACAAGGAAAGACTGACATAATTTGATTAGGTCAAATCACAGAGTTGGGCATTTACTCAAACCCAGTTTTATACACACCAACATTTTAACCTATAAACTGTTTGCCCAGAACTTTTTATTTATTTTTGAGACAGAGTCTCACTCTGTCACCAGGGGTAGAGTGCCATGGCGACATAGCCCACAGCAACCTCAAGCTCTTGGACGCAAGCGATCCTCTTGCCTCAGCCTCCCCAGCAGCCGGGACCACATGTGCCAGACACAACTCCCAGACAGTTTTAGAGACGGGGTCTCACTCTGGCTCCAACTGATCTCCAACTCTTGAGCTCAAGCAAACCACCTGCCTCATCCTCCCAAAATGCTAGGATTATAGGCATGAGCCACCATGCCCAGCCCAGAACTTTTAAATATCATGTCCTCACTTTAATTTGAATAATGCGCCCCATGCAAGAATCTGAGATAAAATTTTAATCTCAAGAAAACTAAACCTAAATACACAAAAATGAAAAGACTGAGACCAATTAAGTATAATAATAGCTTTATTTTTCACGAACACCTTCAGATTAATGTCCATTAATCTAGACACCAGGTCCTCCCAGGGAGAATCTGTACCTAGAATTCCTGCTGAACCCCAGAGGACCTCAGCAGTCACTCTCCTCGCCTTAAGCAAGTCCCACGAACTCTGGGGGCTCCTACCCCAACCCAATGCTGTGAGGTTAGGTTCCCACAAGACTAAGCGAGAGACAGTCCCCAGTTTCCTCCAGTTTTGGTGTTTTAAAGCTACACAAAGACCATTTAAATGTTAAAGCTTTTGTAATCATTACTTTGGTGAGACAGAAGAAATAAGGAGAGCCAAAAGAGTTTAAGAAACCATTTTTTACAATCTCATCAAGTTTTGTTTTTTTTTTTTTTTTGTAGAGACAGAGTCTCACTTTATCGCCCTGGGTAGAGTGCCGTGGCGTCACACTGCTCACAGCAACCTCCAGCTCTTGGGCTTCAGCGATTCTCTTGCCTCAGCCTCCCGAGTAGCTGGGACTACA
>CAUYON010162896.1:0-12007 GCA_963573935.1 Arctocebus calabarensis | reverse complement strand
GAAAAGATGTTTCAGAGACTAGAGGGTCAGAGGGCAAAGGGAAGAAATCTTCAGCTCACAGCTCAGGTCAAAGGGGAAGAAAGCCTGGTGGTGGAAGAAATCCAGGAACAACTGTGTCAGCAGCTAGCCCCTTTCCACAAGGTATCACTTAATGATGCTTTAGTTAAAATACCTGTTCTTAATGATGGTCAGTAGTAGTTATGTTTTATAAAAGTATTTATTTTTTATTTTTAACTAAGATCATTCTAGACTGTCTAGAATGTATGTATAATTAGTAGCAATAGTGGGATTACTTCAGAGACTAGTGCTTCCTGCTAAAACGTTTTTGGGACTTTTGCTTTCTTTGTATATTACAATTTCTGCTTCCAAAATTGAACTATCATTTTTTAAGTAGATCAGTATAAAACTTAAGGTTGAGGAGAAAAATAATAAAAGCTGGAGTTTTTCTTTCTGTTCTCTAAAGCAGTCTTCCTTTTCTATAAGTTTTTAATTCACTTTTCCTAATTAAAAACAGTTAAGGTAGACAAATTCTGAGGAATTTGTAGGGGATCTAAATAGGTCTTAGTAAATAATAGTTGTTGATTCATAACACATTTATTATAAAGGCTGAAGTTTAAAGTAAAATTTTGGCTGTTATAGTTATATGATGCCCAGTTAAATTTGAGTTTCTGATAAACAATGAATAATATTTTGGTATAAGTACGTCCTGAAAATTACATGAGATACTCTGAAAAGTAATTTAGCTGAAAATCAAAATTAATTGGGCATGCTGTATTTTATGTTTCAGTCAGTTTTATGGAGAACAGAATAACTCAGGTAAACTTTAGCATACACTAATCTTATGTTCTGGGTTTCTAATTTGTATAATTTTTAATGTGAACATAAATTTATTTGAGAAATAGAAACATTAAAGTTTTAGGAGGAGGCTATATCAGTAAAATATACAATAAATGCCCTCCCTGTCTCCCCTTAGATTGAACTCTCAGAGTAAAGGAAGAAAAAAATTTTTTTATCACCTTTCAAGCTTCTATTAATAATAAAACTTACACCCCAAATTTAGAAAGATACAATTTGAATTTGTAGAGAGATTGCTTAGTCTGCTGACCTCATTAACATATATATAATACAAGTAGTTATTTTGGGCTTGAAGGTTTTTAAGTCCTGTAGACTTTGTATATGTATATGCCTTACATGTGTATCAAAATATTATACAAATAGAAAAGGTTAAAACACCAGATTTATTGTTTTATATTACCAATTTTTAAAATTTGTATTTGTGGGTTTTTTTTTTTTTTTTTTTTTGTGGAGACAGAGTCTTAAACTCTGTTGGCCCAGGCTAGAGTGCGGTGGTGTCATAGCTCACAGCAACCTCAAACCCCTGGGCTCAAGTGATCCTCTTGCTTCAGCCTCCCAAGTTGATGGGACTACAGGTGCCTAAAACAACGCCTGGCTAATTTTCCTATTTTTATTTTTATTTATTTTATGACAGATGGAGGCTTATTCTTGCTGAGGTTGGTGTTGAAGTCCTGAGGTCAAGGGATCCTTCTGCCTTGACCTCCCAGAGTGCTAAGATTACAAGCATAAGTTAGGATTATAGACGTGAGCCACCATGGCCAGCCTGTATTTGTCACTTTCATACTGCTTTGGAAAAACAAAAGAAATACTGTAATCAGTCTTTAATAGAGCTTCATTCACATTTTGAATGTGATATTAGCAGAGCTCAGTCAATGCTTGTATAAATAAGACCTTATTTTCCACCTTTTTTTTTTTTTTTTTTTGGTGGAGACACAGAGTCTCACTTTCTTGTCCTCAGTAGAGTGCCCTGGCATCACACAGCTCACAGCAACCACCAACTCTTGGTCTTAGGCGATTCTCTTGCCTCAGCCTCCTGAGAAGCTGGGACTACAGGCACCCGCCACAACACCTGGCTATTTTTCTGTTTTTGCAGTTCGGCTGAGGCCTGGTTTGAACCCACCACCTTCAGTATATGGGGCCGGTGCCCTATTCAACGAGCCACAGGCGCTGCCCCCTTTTTTTGAGTTTTTATCTGGGAATTACTAATCCACATAGAGAAGAAATACCCCACTTTGTTGAACCTCTCATCATTGACTTATTTTAGCCTCCATTAAGACATGGTAGAGAATATGTTATGTTTTTATATCTGAGATAATCTATAAAAGTTTTAAAAGTTGAGATTTGAAGATAGGGTATTTAAGATAATTGGTTAGTTTTTTTAATAGCAAGAAATATGTGAACTATAAAAAATACACATTTAAAGTATTACATATACTAAATATTTAAAAGTATTACACTTTTAAAAAAAAGTGAGCTTTTAATACCAGCTGTAAAAATAAAAAAGTGTAGAAGAAAGGAGATGGTGACAGATCAGAATGGATAATAAAGAACTTCTTATAACTGCTAATTATGTGGCAAATTGTAGTTATCTTTAAATGATTGATGTTATATAAATGGCTCCTTGATATGTACATTTTTCCATATAGACATAGCCTGAAAATGCCTGCATAGATATAAATAATTTTGTAAATTAATAAACCAGAGACATTCTTGAAATCAGGAGTTAAGTTTTAGAACTATTTGACTTTTTTTTTTTTTTAATAAACCATTTCAGAGGAGGCTAAAATTTAAAAATTAAAATCTTGGGACTTAAATTAAAAAAGTATTCTTTCTTATGTGTGAAGAAAAATGTCTTTGTAAATATATAGTTAGATTTATATGTGATTACTTGTGATTATGCAATAAAAGTTAACCTCTAGCCTGAAATTTATTTTCTACTCCGGTAAAACAATATATTTGGAGTTTTTGTTCTTGGAAACTTAAGCTAAAATATGACATAGTTTAGTTTTATGAGGCATAATGAATGTGTGGTCATGAATGAGTCTAAAAACTTGTTACTTTAACCTGGCAAACAAGGATAGGATTAAATGAAATGGGATGATGGACCAAACTCTTTTCTTCATCCCAGAACATATTAATTTTCTATCAGGCAACTAATAGTTTCGATAGGTCTCCTTTGCTGACTGTCTAAAGGAAGTTGCTGTCTTTAGTTCTGCCTCAGGCATACCTGAGGTGTTTGGGGGAGAACTGAGGAATTCTGCTGTGGTAAAAGGTAGGTTCAATAAACCACATCTCATATCTTAGTAATTGTGTAAAGTTAAAGCTTGCAATTCAAGAGTAAATATTTAATAGTGCCTATAAAATGACAAGAGTTTTTAAAAGATAATTTTAGAAAGCCGGGCGTTGTGGCAGGCGCCTGTAGTCCCAGCTACTCGGGAGGCTGAGGCAAGAGAATCGCATAAGCCCAAGAGTTGGAAGTTGCTGTGAGCTGTGACGCCATGGCACTCTACCAAGGGTGACAAAGTGAAACTCTGTCTCAAAAAAAAGATAATTTTAGAGGTAAACTTTTCAAATCTAGCTTGGTATATAGTGATGTAGTTAAAATTATTTTTTACCCTCTTCTCTCTTTGATGATTGTTATCACGTCTGCTGCTGGTGGGAACTTTTGCATCCACTTTTTTTCTTTCCCTACCCCATTTTTTTCACTACAGGCAGTTTTTCAGGAACTCCAGGCAGTGTAAAATCATCTTCTGGAAGTTCAGTGCAGTCTCCCCAGGATTTCTTGAGCTTTACAGACTCAGATCTGCGTAATGACAGTTATGTTCACTCCCAGCAGTCATCATCAACCAAAGATGTACATAAAGGAGAGTCTGGAAGCCAGGAAGGGGGGGTAAATAGTTTTAGTTCCTTAATTGGTCTCCCTTCGACCTCAGCTGTCATTTCACAGCCTAAAAGCTTTGAAAGTTCACCTGGAGATTTGGGTAATTCCAGCCTTCCTACAGCAGGATATAAGCGGGCTCAAACTTCTGGCATAGAAGAAGAAACTGTAAAGGAAAAGAAAAGGAAAGGAAGTAAACAAAGTAAGCATGGGCCTGGTAGACCCAAAGGAAACAAAAGTCAAGAGAATGTTTCTCATCTCTCAGTTTCTTCTGCTTCACCAACATCATCTGTAGCATCAGCTGCAGGAAGTGTAACAAGCTCTAGTCTTCAGAAATCTCCTACGTTACTCAGGAATGGAAGTTTACAAAGTCTTAGTGTTGGCTCATCTCCAGTTGGTTCAGGTAGGGATTTGCCTATTATTTTTGTCTCTCACTTCCACCACCACCCTTTTGCCTCCCAAACCAAGTTTTATTTTATTATGATAATACTTTGTATTACTAAGTGACATTTCTTAACTTTCTTGTTTTTTCATGAAAAAAAAAATAAAGCTGTCTTATCATCTCAGAAAGACAATTTGGTGTTTGGGAAAGATGTTTGGAACTAATTTTCAACGAAATGTAGGATCAAAGTCTATGGCTAGTCATTACTTACGAAACACATAGAATTTATTTCCTATTTTTGTTTCTCATGCATAGTGTTTTTAAAACCAACCCAGAATTCACATTTAAGATGTGAGAAGTTACACACTTTGTTTTCGGTTGGTACGGGTTTGAGGTTTTTTATTTTTTTGTTTTTATTTTTGTTTTTGTTTTTAAAGACAGAGTCTCAGTTTGTCATCCTCAGTAGAGTGCAGTGGCATCACAGCTCGCAGCAACCTCCAGCTCTTGGGCTTAGGCGATTCTCTTGCCTCAGCCTCCTGAGTAGCTGGGACTACAGGCACCCGCCACAATGCCCAGCTATTTTTTTGTTGCAATTTGGCCGGGGCTGGGTTTGAACCCACCACCCTCAGTATATGGGGCAAGCACACTACTCACTGAGCCACAGGCACCACCTTTATTTTTTATTTTTTTGAGACAGAGTCTCATTGTGTTACCCGCCGTAGAGTGCTGTCGTGTCAGAGCTCACAGCATCCTTCAACTCTTGGGCTTACGCTGTTCTCTTGCCTCAACCTTCTAAGTGGTTGGGACTGCAGGCCCCCACACAACACTCAGCTACTTTTTGTTGCAGTTGTCATTGTTGTTTAGCTGGTCTGGGCCAGTTTTGAACCTGGCAGCCTTGGTGTATGTGGCTGGCTCCATAACGGCTGTGCTTCAGGTGCCGAGTCCTTTGTGGGTTTTTTTTTTTTTTGAGACAGAGCCTCAAGCTGTCACCCTGGATAGAGTGCTGTGGCATCACAGTTCACAGCAACCTCCAACTCCTGGACTCAAGCGAGTCTCTTGCTTCTGTCTCCCAAGTAGCTGGGACTACAGGTGCCCGCCACAACGCTCGGCCACCTTTTGGTTGCAGCTGTCATTGTTTGGCAGGCCTGGGCTGGATTCGAACTTGCCAGCTCAGGTGTACGTGGTTGGCGCGTTAGCCCATTGAGCCACAGGCGCCAAACCTTGTGTTGTTTTTTGAGCTCCCTTTCTTTAAACTTCATTTTTAATACAGTTCCTCATACAAATATTGCTTGAATTACTCTGTCTAGAACATTTTTCAATTAGTGACAAATGATTTAAATATATGGAATTTAGCAATCACATTTTATTTCAGAAGATACTTGAAAACAATGATTTAATTTTGTTTTCAAGTATGTTTAATGATTTTACCATTGCCTGTTAATGTTTTGTTTTTTAAAATTTTTTTCTGAGATAGGGTCTCACTCTGTTACCCAGGCTACTAGAATGCAGTGGTATCATCATAGCTAACTGTAGTCGCCCAACTCCTCGGCTCAACTGATCTCCCTGCCTCAGCCTCCCAAGGCAGCTGGGACTATAGGTGTGCACCACCATGCCTAGTAAAGTTTTTTAAACTTTTTATTGAGGTGGAGTCTCACTGGTTGTCTAGCTGGTCTTGAACTCCTGGACTAAAGTGATTCTCCCACCTCCCCAAGGGCTAGGATTATATGTGTCAGCAATGCTACCCCGCTGTCATTGCTTTTATGTTGTTATTCACACCACTGGGGTGCTTCTATAACCTGCAATTTGTATTATGAATATTATTTTCAATTTTTATAAAGTTCTTGGAAATGCATGGTTTTACCAGACTCTTAAAAGTTTTGATGTTAACTTAAATGACAACATTTATCTCTTAAATCACTTTTTTTTGAGAACGTCTCAAGCTGCTGCTCTGGGTAGAGTGCTAAGGCGTCATAACTCATAGCAACCTCAAACTCTTAGGCTTAAGCGATTCTCTTGCCTCAGCCTCCCTAGTAGCTGGGACTATAAGTGCCTGCCACAACGCCCGGCTATTTTTTTGTTGCAGTTGTCATTGTTGTTTTAGCTGGCCTGGGCTGGGTTCCAACCCACCAACCTTGGTGTTTATGGCCAGTGCCCTTCCCACTGAGTACAGGCACCGCCCTCTTAAATTGTATTTTGAATGTTTTTTTTAATTAAAGTTATTCCCAAATATTTTATTCTTTTTGATGATGTACATTTTGAATTTTAGATACATGGTTTTCAATACATGTTAATGGTAAACCTCACCTCTCTTTTGGTTTTAGATTTTTTTTTTTTTTAAGAGACAGGTGCCTGCCACAATGCCTGGCTGTTTTTTTGTTGCATTTTGGCCAGGGTTGGGTTTGAACCTGCCACCCTTGGTATATGGGGCCGGCACCCTACTCACTGAGCCACAGGTGCTGCGTTTGTTTTAGATTTCTGATGGTTGAAATAATGAGACTTTAGCTAAGATAAACTATTATGAATTGATTGTATCAGTTTTTTTTTTTTTCGAGACAGAGCCTCAAGCTGTCACTCTGGGTAGAGAGCTGTGGCATCACAGCTCACAGCAACCTCCAATTCCTGGGCTCAAATGAGCCTCCTGCCTCCGCCTCCCAAGTAGCTGGGACCACAGGCGCCCGCCACAATACCCGGCTATTTTTTGGTTGCAGCCGTCATTGTTCTTTGGCAGGCCCAGGCTGGATTCGAACCCGCCAGCTCAGGTGTACGTGACTGGTGCCCTAGCCCATTGAGCTATAGGCGCCGAGCCGATTGTATCAGTTTTATTAGTTACTGGGGAGGGTAGGTATAAAATGGTATGGAACAGTAAGTACAGTGTAATGAAGACTATTCATATAAGTCATAAATATAGAATATTTGTTATTTTGTAGTTGTTTTTACAGTATTAACTTTAGTAAACCAAGAGAAGAGAGCATATGTAAGAGTCGAGTGTGAGAACTCTAACTACCTTTTCTTGTGTGCCAGTTTCGATTAATTGCTTCATATTTATTCCCTCATTTAACAATAGTCACATAAAGTAACATTCCCATTTTATAGCTGGTGATACTGAGGCTTTGAAAGGTAAAATAATTTGCCCAAGATCACATAGCCAGGGATTTTTTTTCTATTCCTGGTGACTAACTTAAGTACCTGTGATAGAACTATGTGCTAGATAGACTTTTTTGAGAAATGAGTGGAGTCCATAGAAGGATTAGGTGGTTCTAGAGGATTTATCTGTCTTAGCATTATATGCCTTTTTATTGGGACTCTTTGTGTGCTGTGCTACCCTGTGCGTTTCCCTGTCTACTAGGTGTTGACAGTACCTCGCCATCATCCTTGACCTCACTTACAGTGATGATCAAAATGCCTCCAGGCATTGTTAAAATTGTTAAACGTGTACCCAATGAGCCAGAATCACCTCTGGCTGAGAACTGCTGTTTTAGAGCAGGAAAACTAAGTTGTAGTGAGAAAGAGTTATTCATTAAAAAGTTTTAAATACATTGTACATTTGAATATACATTTTTTTTTTATATATTTCCTTTGAGACCTGAACGGCTTATCCCTCTTGTCACAAAAAGTAAATCTGGCAGATTTACTCAGAAAAAATTGAGTTCCTGATCATTTTTAGGAAGAGGCATAGTAATCAGCTGAGTACCTTACTGAGAAGATTAAGCCTACATTGGCTTTTGTGTAGAGAGGTCTTGACTGATTGAGGATTTCTGAATTTCAGAAATTATATTTGTATAATTATTTCAAATTAATAAAGTTAAAATATTGATTTATATCCTTGAATTTTTCTTAACCTGTTACAGATTTGTGGGAAATTTTTGGTATAGGAAATCCATGCTTCTTACAAGATGCCTACTTTCAGAGGGTAGTGTTTATCGTACAATATAGGGCAGAAAAAATTGGATTTTTATTTCTTTTTACCTTGCCATTATGTAAACATAGTAATTTAGGGGGAAATTACCATAAGTATTATTTCACACAAAAAATGACTTTAACAAATTGAGCTTGACAAGAATTTTTTAAATTATGCTAAAAAAATCACTGAAGATTTTATGTGTCTTGTTAAAGCTATAATTATGGAGTAACATTACTCAAATCTTTTTGAGATAGTATATTCTTTAATTGTACACATTTTAATAATAGTTTTATGACTAGATCAGAGCATTTTCTTGTTGATAAACTTAATCGTAAAAAGCTTATAGTTTTCTAGAAGAATCTTGGCTAAATGCTATGAATATTTAGGGATTATGCCTTCTTAGCCATGGAAGATTAAGAATTGCCAGTTGTTGATGAACACTTAGGATGTGCCATATGTACATTGTGGTAAGCACTTAAGAAACATTAACTGTTATCACTCATTATGTAGAACCAGAAACTGAGACAGAAAATTCCCAAAGTTATTAACTGGTAAAGGTATACATTTTGCCTGAGCTCTTTTAAATTTTTTTTAATATTTAATTTAATCTCATATTTTATATTTTTATTTTATTTTATTTTTTGGAGACAGAGTCTTACTCTGTTGCCCAGGCAAGAATTCCATGGTGTCAACTTATCTAATAGATATCTAATAGATCTATCTATTAGTGGCTTCAAACTCCTTGGCTAAAGCAATCCTCTTGCCTCAGTTTCCAAGTAGCTGGGACTATAGGTGCCTGCCACACTGCCTGACTAATTTTTCTTTCTTCTTTGTTTTCTTCCTTTTTTTTTTTTTTGGCAGAGACAGAGGCTCACTTTATTGTCCTTGGTGGAGTGCTGTGGTGCCACACAGCTCACTGCAACCTCCAACTCCTGGGCTTAGGCGATTCTCTTGCCTCAACCTCCCAAGTTGCTGAGAGTGTGGCGCCTGCCACAACGCCTGGCTATTTTTCTGCTTTTGTAGTTCGGCCGAGGCCAGGTTTGACCCCTATCCTTTGGTTTATAGGGTCAGCACCCTCCTTGATGAGTCACAGGAGCTGCCTCTTTTTTGTTTTTTAGTGGAGACGAGGTCTCGCTCTTGGTCAGGCTGGTCCTGACCTTCTGAGCTCAAAGAATCCTCCCACCTCAGTCTCTTAGAGTGCTGGGATTACAGGCTACAGGCATTGAGTCACCTCACCCAGCCTGAGCTATTTAATTATAAAATTCAACTGTTCTGGTCAGGCACAGTGGCTCACGCCTGTAATTCTAGTACTTCGGTGGCTGAGGTGGGTGGGTTGCCTGAGCTCTGAAGTTCAAGACCGGCTTGTGTCAGAGTGAGGCCTGGTCTCTAAAAATAGCCGGGAATTGTGGTGGGCTCCTGTGGTCCCAGCTATTTGGGAGGCTGAGAAAAGAGAATTGCTTGAGCCCAAGAGTTTGAATTTGCTGTGAGCTGTGACACATCTTCTACTGAGGATGACGAAGTAAAACTCTGTCTCCCCCACCCCCCAAAAAAACAGAAAAAAGAGAAAGAACAGTTGTTTGCTGATGAGAATGTAAAGCCATTCAAGTATAATGCTAGTCATACTGCAAACAAAGGGGTCCATGAGCAATTTGAGACAGTAACTTTCAACAGTAGCATTTCCTACTGATATCAAAACGTTAATTTTTCCTTTGGGTTAATTTTAAATTGAGAAATCATTTAGTAATTGTAAATGCAAGAGACATATACAATTGTTGCTTGGTATTCATGGAGGATTGGTTCTAGGACTTTCTTAAAAGTCTGGGAGGGGATGTTCAAGGCAGTGATATACTTATATACTTACATACTTTAAATCATCCTTAAATTACTTTTAATACCAACACAGTGTATATGCTGTGTGAGCAGTTGTTACACTTGTATAGGGAATGACGACAAGAAAAATGTCTGTATATGCTCAGTACCCTTTCCTATTCAGAGTTTGCTGAATTTGCAGATGTTGAACCCTTTGGATACAGAGGACAACTGTATTGTATATTACATCATTAATGCTTAATACTAATTTTCTTTAATGATAGGCTGGTAATTTAGTAATGGTGAAAGGGACTTGTGTACGTGCCCAATGGTCATGATAATATCCATTGTACTGTGTAATACCAGCTCCTGAGGTTAGGGGCTATGTTTGTCAGGCTTACACTGTATTCCAATGGCAGCACAGTGCTTGGAACATAATAAATACTGAACATCCTTTTAAAAAACGAATGGATATTGTCAGTAATCTCTTGAGTGAATATCATGTGGTTAATAGTAACCTGTATGATTTTGTACTTGCTTTCCAAGTGTTTATAGCTAAGCTGCAAAACAAGTCATTTTATTTGTAAGGTTTTTCTTTTCTTTGTTTTTTTTTTGAGACAGAGCCTCAAGCTGTCACCCTGGGTAGAGTGCCATGGCATCACAGCTCACAGCAACCTCCAATTCTTGGGCTCAAGCAAGTCTCCTGCCTCTGCCTCCCAAGTAGCTGGGACAACAGGTGCCCCCCACAACACTCGGCCATTTTTTGGTTGCAGCTGTCGCTGTTTGGCGGGCCTGGGCTGGATTCAAACCCACCAGCTCAGATGTACATGGCTGGTGCCTTAGCCCGTTGAGCCACAGGCACTGAGCCATTTTGTAAGGTTTTTCATGTAGTATTACATACCAGTTTAGGATAAGAAGTATTATTGTTAGGAAAGACCATGGAGAGATTGACTTGTATTTTGAAGAAGGTAGAACAAGAAGGCTAATAATATGAGAGAAGAAAGTAAAGGTATACTGGGGGGATAAACCTAATAGAAACTAAAAGCTTGTGTTTGTGTCATAGTGGAGGTAATGTTGACGGTGACAGGGTAGGACACATTCATGGAGAGTTGGATGCCAGGGTGAAGATCTCAAACTAATCGGTTAATAGTCTTTTTCTTAGAATAAGTATCTGGACTTAAGTATAGCAGTTTATTATTACTGAATAATTTCATTAATGGGCTGGGTGCACTGGCTCACACCTGTAATGCTAGCACTTTGGGAGGCTGAGGAGAGAGGATCACATGAGGCCAGGAGTTTGAGCCTGTGCAATAGTGAGACACCATATCTACAATAAATAAAAATTATATGGGCATGGTGGCATGCACTTGTATTGTAGTACCAGCTGCTTAGAAGGCTGAGGCAGGAAGATCGCTTGAGCAGAAGAGTTTGAGGTTGCAGTAAGCCATGGTGACCCCACCACTGCCCAGGCAATAGACTGAGACCTCTTCTCCAAAAAGAAAAAAAAATGAAATAAAAAAAAAGGATTTTAATAATGGAAAAGAAAAAGATCCTTCATCCTTTAGCTTATAGTAATGGCAATATCTTACATTTGAGTATATCTCAGTATTTAAAGAGGTATTTATTTACTATCTCATTTGATCCTTGAGACAGCCTTGTGAAATAGGGAGACAAATGCCATTGTTACTATTTCTCCTATTTTACCACAAGTAGGACATAAAAGCAGAAGAATCAGACTCTAAAGACATAATTCCCCCTTGAAATTCTTAGCTAAAAGCATCAGTTTTAACAATAATCAAACTCTTCTTGTGACATGTTAAAATTGTAGCATATATTTAGTCCAGGAGCCCTCCATCAAATCAGACTAGAAACTAGAAACCCAGAAAATATCTGTAAAGTCCTTGTTTCGTCAAGCATTTGGATTATAAAACTTCTATTACAGAATTGTAGTACATCCTGATAAAATGGCTTACTGTTTTACAGTGACTTAAACAAAATAGGCGGTGCCTGTGGCTCAAAAGAGTAGGGCGCCGGCCTCATATGCTGGAGGTGATGGGTTCAAACCCAACCTTGGCCAAAAAACGTGGGGGGTGGGGGGGGGGAAGAAAGTTAGTGTATTGCTTGAGTGATTGCTAAGAGTTGTTAATTTGGGAGTTACAGAGTATGTTGTTTTTGATTGAAT
>CAUYON010162893.1:0-13763 GCA_963573935.1 Arctocebus calabarensis | reverse complement strand
CGATTCTCTTGCCTCAGCCTCCCGAGTAGCTGGGATTACAGGCGCCCGCCACAGCGCCCGGCTATTTTTTTTGTTTTGCAGTTCGGCCGAGGCCAGGCTTGAACCCGCCACCTTTGGTATATGGGGCCGGCGCCCTACTCGCTGAGCCACAGGAGCCGCCCAGACATACTGCATTTTTATATCATTTCTCCGAAGGGATGTTATACAACATTTTGAGTCCTCTTTCACATATGTGGAAGAGTATTAGGCATATAATAGACCTTAATAAACACTAAGCTAATTTATTCTTTCTAAATTTTAATGTGGTTATGGTAAACCCTGGAAGGCCTGATAATATACCTTGTCTCTTGTGCTTTGAGTAAAATAACTTTATCATCATCAGTATGATGATGTTAAGGCGCAGACTAACACTTGCTATGTTTATTATGTACCAGGTACTTCTTATATGCTATCTCCTGTGAGCTAGGTATTATTTTCTTCATTTTATCATTGAAAAAAGCTGAGGCTCAGAAATATTTAAGCAATTTGTTCAAGGTCCCTGAGCTAGTAAATTGTAACAGAGTGAGGATTTGAATCTAGATCTTTTTGAAGCAAAACTCCATGTTTTTCCCATGCTTTCCAACTGACAGCTAATGTAAGTCAATTATTACTGATGGTCCACACATTTATACCTGCATGTTGCTTGCTATATTTTACATTTATCTGACTCTTTTCTGCTTAGGAAGGGCTTACGCAACCCCATTTAATTTGATTCTTAAAATAACCTAAGACAGAAGAGGGTAAGTTATATTATTCCCGTTTTAAAGATGAGTAAACTGAGACTCAGGAATTTTGGAAGATTTCATCTAAAATTATACAGCCAGGTGTACCTGAACCTCAGCTACCTCTGTCATGTATGGCAAGTTTTAGAGTGTTTTTTAGCTGATTCATCTTCCATGCCACTCAGGTCACATTCTTTTTTTGAGACAGAGTCGTATTTGGTTGCCCTCCGTAGAGTGCTATGGCATTACAGCTCACAACAACCTCAAACTCTTGGGCTCAAGTAATTCTCTTGTCTCAGTCTTCCAAGTAGCTGGGACTACAGGCATCCACCACAATGCCCAGCTATTTTTATCTATTTATAGAAATGGGTCTTCCTGTTGGCTCAGGCTGGTCTTCAACTCATGAGCTCAAGCAATCCACCCACCTTAGCCTCCCAGAGTGCTAGGATTACAGGCGTGAGCCACCACACCGGGCAGAGTCAGGTCATATTCTCTCAGTGTTTGTGGCTCTGTCCTAAAAAATTAGGTAGTATTGAAAACAGCAGTAGTTCTTCTGGGCTACCAGCTTAGTTCTGTTATTAGAACTGCAAAGTTGCCTAATTTATTTTGAGAAAGTCATTTTAAGTCCTATGGAAATTATGAATATATTTATATGTTGTTAAAAACTCTGACCCTCACCCAGTTCTTTAAGAAGACCCATCCAGTTATCCAGATTAATATAATGTGTGCAAAATGGTGCAGAAAATACTAGTAATGCAAAGAGATATATAAAATATACTCCTTGCTTTTAAAGAACATGCCATAGAATTAGGGAAGGTAAGGCTAATATACTTTAAAAAAGATAGTTGTATAAAGTAGTCATGGTGACTATGAACTGGAGTTTAACTTAAGAGAGCCAGATTTTCTTGGTCGATTTCTTGGTTTACTACTTGCTAACTGTATTAACTTAGGCAAGTTTTCTGACCTCTCTGCTTCCGTTCTTTATTTGTATTTCTAAGTTTGAATAATAATAAAACCTATTGCATAGGGTTTGCAGATACAGTGAGTTAATATCATAACGGCCTTAGAATCCAATCAAGCATGTAGTAAATACCTATAAAGTTATTAAACTTCATTTTATGTCTGCCTTTTGTTTTCATTGTAAAATATTTCACACTTAGTCGAGTCCACACTTTTTATTTGGAAAGATTTATGAGTTTCTCATTGGCAGAGAGAAAGAAGGTAAAAATACTAATCAAATGGAGTTTTGAATTTGGAGTTCATGCATCTCTTGGAAATATCTTAATTCAACAAGATCCTCAAGGACTGAAACTAGTTGTTCATTTGGTATTCCTTAAGCCATAAAAATTATTTTTTCATGGCGTGGTAGTGATGTTTAGCTTTCTACATTGTCACAAGTGGGAGGCTCATTCTTGTGATATAAGCATTTATATTCCAAGTGATTTCAGCAAATCAGTGGTAAGTTGATGATGTCACAATCTGTTTTAACCAGAGTGCACGTCCCTTTGTTCTGTTTCCCCTTCTCTGACAATATTCATTTAGAACGTCTATAACTTCATTGGCGTATTTTACTGTGGGAACAACACATTCACTCTGTTTTCCCTCAGATCATTTCAGCTTTTCATCCAGTGGTACTTAGAAACTAATCTTCTGAATGCTTGATTCTAATCCCATCTCTTTCAGTTAGCTTTGTAGCATCCAGCAGCTTTTAGCATCTTTCTGGGCCTTCCTTTTTGCTTTATTAATTGAAGGGATGAGGCTTCCAATTTTATATTTTAATGATTCCAGGAGATGAGAAGAAAAAGAACTTCTAACTTGGTTTATAGAAGTTTGTCAGTGTGCTAAGTTAGGTCTTGGGGGGCTTTTCCTGGGCTGCTTGTGAACTGCTCCATTGTTGGAGGGCGAAGCTGAAGGTGCAGAGCCGAAGATGTGCCTCCCCTGGAGAGAGCAGTGACTTTAGCATGAGTTGTCCAGCATAACATGTGGTATCCCCTGATAAAGTGCAGTGTTCCTCTTCGGCAGTGGAAGACATGGGGTGTGTTCTAGGGGAATTTACAGTACTTGACATATATGTGAAAGAAATGTTGTCATTTAACCATAAGATGGAAATATATGTCTGGCAGCTTCAAAGCATAGGACAGGGTTAAGGATGGGGAAGAAGTTTGGGTAGCCTGACACTAGACGGGAGGCAGAAGCCTGTGGCGGAGGCCCCACCTCCTGATTAGAAGAAGCTGGAACACCACTTTCTGCTCCTCAGCAGTGGTAGGCCTCACCTTTAGGGGTGTGAGCTTGCCCTTAGGGTAGAGGTTGGAGCTGTAGACCTTTCTTTTTTTTTCTTTCTTTCTTTCTTTTAAAATAAAATTTGCTTTTTAGAATATTTTTTCATTTACAGAAAAATTATAAAGATAGTGCATTGAGTTCTTATACAACCCATATCCAGTTTTTCCTGTTATTAGCATCTTACATTAATGTTGTAGATATGTTGCAATTAATGAACCAATATTGATTTATTACTAATTAAAGCCCATACGTTATTCAGATTTCCTTAGTTTTTAACCTTATACCATTTTTTGTGTTGCGGGATCCCACCTAGGGTGCTGTATTATATTTAGTTGTCATGTCTCTTGGCTGTGATAGTTTCTCAGATTTTCTTTGTTTCTGATGGCCTTCATAGTTTTGAGGAGTTCTGGTTGTATATTTTGTACAAATGTCCCTCTGTGGGGATTTACCTGATGTTTGTTCATGATCAGGCTGGGTTTTAGCTGTTTGGGAGGAAGATCACAGAGGTAAAATGCCTCTTTTATCACATAGCAAGTCTGTTTTTAACCTGACTTATCACTGGCCTTGGTTACTTGATAGAGGTACTGTTTGTGGAGTTTCTCTACTCTGAAGTTACTCTTTTTTCCTCCCTTTCCATACTGTAGGAAGGGAAGAAAGAAAGTCACTATGCACAGCCCACATTTAAGGGGTAAGGAATTATGCTACTCATCTTTATGGGTAGAATATCTACGTAAAGTAGTTGGTATTATTTTGCATCAGAGAGAACATTCTATTTTACTTTCTTGGTTTCTTCAGTGTCTCCAAAGATCTTCATTCGGATAATCTTAAAGCCCTGCCTGTTAGGGAACGTGAGCTCAATTCCTTCACCCTAATTCTGTCCAAAAAATGTTACATGCTGATGTTTAGCAGATAATTTCATTTCATAATTAGAAAAGAAAGGCATGAAACACATATATCTGATTGAGGTTACCTGTGACTAAGACTCATTCACTTTAGAGTCCTCTTCAGCTGGTACAGATAACTAATATAATTTCCTGTCCAACTTTGGAAATGGAGAGGAAATTCGAGCAGGAAAGCAATTTGGAAAAGCACTGGAGGCAGCGCCCATAGCTCAGTGGGTAGGGTGCCAGCCACATACACCCAGGCTGGCAGGTTCAAATCTGGCCTGGGCCAGCTAAAAAATAATAACAACTGCAAAAAAATAGCCAGGCGTTGTGGCGGACGCCTATTGTTCCAGCTACTTGGGAGGCTGAGACAAGAAAATCGCTTAAGCCCAGGAATTGGAGGCTGCTGTGAGCTGTGACACCACAGCACTCTACCGAGGGTGATATAGTGAGACTCGGTCTCAAAAAAAAAATAGAAAAAAAAAAGCACTGGAGTAGGATAATCAAATAATGAGTGAATATTTATTATGCACTGGATGCCAGGTAGTATTCTAATTGTTTTATGTATATTTTTCTCATTTAGTTCTCAACTAATCCTATGAAGTAAGTATGACTGTTCCCTTCCTTTTATAGATGAGAAACCTGGGGCTTAGAAATGGTAAATAATTTACTAAGGGTCACAGCTAGTAAGTGATAGAATGGGGTTCTGTGACGCAGACTTCTAGTAGCCAACCCAATATTCATTCCCTCTTTCTTTTTTATTTTTAAATTTTATCTTATAATTTTTATGATTTTTTTTAGTGACAGAGTCTTGCTCTGTCACTAAAAGGCTGGCGTGCAATGGGCTTCCCGTAGCTCACCGTAAACTCACATTCCTGGGCTCAAGAGGTCCTCTTTGTCTTAGCCTAATAAGTATCTGGGAATACAAATGCATGTCACTGTTGCTGGCTAATTATTTTTATTTTTTCTAGTGATGGGATCTCTAACTCCTGGGCTCAAGTGGTTCTCCCTGCCTCAGCCTCACAAAGTACTGGGATTTCAGATGGCAGCCACTACATCCAGGCTCTCCTTTTTTTAGTATAGGGAACCCTGTATTTCTGGACGTGGCAATGTGCCCACTTAAGAAGCTACTTCTTTCACCCTGCTAATGAGATACAAGTAAAAGTTGTTGAGCGAGTTCTATAAAGGGGAATCACTCAACAGCACAGAATACCCTTTTTCTCTTATCATCTTTTTCCTCCTCCCTACCAAGACAAAGATAAGTAGCTCACAGTAGCAATCCTGGACCATGAGGTTATTTTGAGAAATCAAACACTGAGAATGGTGGAGTAGAAAAATATTAATAGATGACATTTCAGTCTCTGATGATAATAGTCACCATGAATTTTTGATTGCCTGTGACCTCTTATGTTTGAAAAAAAAATTTTTTTTTTTTTTTTTTTGAGGCAGAGTCTGACTTTGTTGCCTTCCATAAAGTGCCCTGGTACAATACCTCAGAGCAACCTCAAACTCTTGGGCTCCAGCAATCCTCTTACCTCAGTCTCCTGAGTAGCTGGGACTACAGGCACCTGCCACAATCCCTGGCTATGTTTTAGAGACTGGATCTCAATATTGCTCAGACTGGTCTTGAACTCCTGGGCTCAGGCTCACCCAGCTTGGCCTCCCAGAGTGCCAGGATTACAGGCATGAGCCTTGGTGTCTGGCCTCCCTCCTTTGTTTGAAAACAACAAATCTCTGTCTTGTTCTAACTTGTGTTATCTTTGGCTTCTGTAACTAGCAACTGAAGGCAATTCCCAAGTGATAAAAATTCTAACTTGATCATACTGTCTCTCTCTTCTTACCACCAAGCTATAAAATGTTCAACTTGAGGTTACCCTAGGATACTTAAATTTTTGCTGCTATGTTGTACTTTATAATAGTATGATTTTGCACAAAACAATTAGGTTTTATGAACCCCCTCTTTTGCATGTTTTGCATGGGAATTATTCTATTAACTACTCTACAGGTTCATTATGGAGAACATGCATGTAAACTTTAAGTTCTCATGTGTGATGTATAGTTCCTGAAGTGAATCATGGTCATTGTTGAACAAGTTCAAGGGTACTGAAAAGAAATCCTATAGAATATGAAAACAAGTTTCTGGTTTTCTCATTTTGCCTAACACTCACTTAATTCAGAATAAATAAATGGAGGCTGTGAAGCAGTTGATTTTGTCCTTGCTATGATGCATTTGAGCAGATTAGCAATTGCATTGCTGATGAGCCCTGGCAGGCATGCTAGGACTGCTGCCTGGGATTCAGAGTTCGATTGTTTTCAATATGGCTGCCTTCATTATACCAGAGCTTTGTTTTCAAAAGATACATTAATCAAGGCATCATTGTACTGGAAGACAGCTGAATGCTGTTTTTTTTTTTTTTTTGAGAGCTAGCCAAGAACAAGGGGCACAGAAGGAAATGTTTGCCCAAGATGTAGAGAATTAGTTTTTCTGGCAATAGATACCTGTATTACTATTTCCAAATAGTCCTTTGAAACTATACAGAGGCATTCACATAACACTCTGAAGTCCCACAGCATGGGGTCACTCATGTAAATGATCCCTTTTTATCTTGCCAACACACCCTTGTTTCTTCATTACTTCAGAAGGACTCCCCCTTAATGTACACACTAGCTCAATGGAGACAACTGGAGCTATCTGGAGATGACAGGGTAGATTTGTGTTACCCAACTGAGGTGTAACTTGTTGCCAGTGGAGGATGTGGTCTATAAATAGGCTTCATTTGGAATAAGGAACGCTTCTGCAGGTTTTAAAGTGTTCAGACTTGTTTTTGAAATCTACTCTTTTTTTGTTGTTGTTGCGGTTTTTAGCCAGGGCTGGGTTTGAACCCACCACCTCTGGCATATGGGGCTGGCATCCTACTCCTTTGAGCCACAGGGGCGCCCGAAAACTACTCTTTATTAGCTGTCTAATGATATGGTAATTAGATGCCTTAATGTTGCAAAAAACGTTTTATCTTCCATTCTTCTCTATGTCTTCTTCAGAGAACATTTCTTAATGTAGTCAACTTTATACCATAGCGTATTAGTTCTCACATTTCTGTAGCCATGGGAAGTCTAAACAGTGCTTCTCAAACTTTAATATGCCTGCAAATTACCTGGAGATCTTGTTAAAATGCAGACTCTCACATTTAGTAGGTTTGGGGTGAAACCTGAGAGTCTGAATTTCTTTTTCCTTTCTTTCTTTCTTTTTTTTTTCCTGACAGCAGAGCCTCAAGCTGTCATCCTGGGTAGAGTGCTCTGGCATCACAGTTCACAGCAACCTCTAATTCCTGGGTTTAAGCGATTCTCTGGCCTCAGCCTCCCAAGTAGCTGGGACTACAGGTGCCTGCCACAACACCTGGCTATTTTTTGGTTGTAGTTGTCATTGTTATTTGCCAGGCCTAGGCTGGATTCTAATCTGCCAGCTCTGGTGTATGTGGCTGATGCCTTAGCTGCTTGAGCTACAGGCACCGAGCCTGCCTGCCTGCCTGCCTGCCTGCCTGCCTTCCTTCCTTCCTTCCTTCCCTCCCTCCCTCCCTCCCTCCCTCCCTCCCTCCCTCCCTCCCTCCTTTTCTTTTCTTTTCTTTTCTTTTGTTTAATTAGATGGGATCTTGCTTTGTTTCCCAGGTTGGAGTGCAAAGGCCATCCACAGGCAAAATCATGGCTTACTGCCACCTTGAACTCCTGGGGTCATGAGCTCCTCTCCTTCAGCCTCCTGAGTAGCTAGGTTCTGCATTTCTACCCAGCTCCAGGTGATACTGCTGCTGGTCCCTGGACCACATTTTGTGTAACAAAACACTTGAACCATCTCTACTGTAGGTGCAGGGCTCTTTTGGCGGGGCATCAGAATCAACTGCAAAGCTTTAAAAAGACTTGTGCTCATGACTTGACCCTTAGATTTTTGGATTAATTATACCTGAAATAGTTACTGAGGAACTGGATTTTTTAAGTTCTATGTGAGGTGAGAATCACTGGCTTAGTATCCTATTAAAAAACAGTATGTTGAGTGGTTTTAGTGTGATTTCTTATAATTTGAAGAGTTATATTTTTCCATCATAAGTAATTCATGTTGTGATTTTTTTTAGAGTCTTCAGCTGTCACCCTGTGTAGAGTGCTATGGCATCATAGCTCATAGCAACTCCAACTCTTGGGCTCAAGCCATCCTCTTGCCTCAGCTGTTCTATTTTCAGTAGAGACAGGGTCTTGCTTTTGCTCAGGCTGGTCTCAAACTTGTGAGCTCAAGCAATCCACCTGCCTCAGCCTTCCAGAGTGCTAGGATTACAGCCTCATGTAGTGATGATTTTTACTCAAATAGAACCTACTATGGATTTTTTTCTTTTTTCCCCTTTTTCAGCTTTGTTGTGGTATAATTGGCAGAGTGGCTCTAGCATGGGGCATTGCCATCTTGGGTGCCTACTATACTGAGAAAAGGTCAAATGCTGATTTGGATTTGTGGCCATAGGAGGCTAGTTTTCAGGTAAGGAGTGAAACACTAGTAAGATAGAAGTCTTTGGGAGTGGGCACAATGTGCTGCTTTTCTTTCTTTCTTTTTTTTTTTTTGGAGACAGAGTCTTACTTTGTCACCCTTGGTAGAGTGCTGTGGCATCACAGCAACCTCCAGCTCTTGGGCTTAGGCGAGTCTCTCATCTCAGCCTCCCAAGTAGCCCGCCAGAACGCCTGGCTATTTTTTTGTTGCAGTTTGGCCGGGGTTGGGTTTGAACCCACCACCTTGTGTGCCCTACTCACTGAGCCACAGGTGCCGCCCAATGTGCTGCTTTTCAAAAAGTTCCAGTCCCCTCTTGACAACTCCAAATGGTGCGGAACTGTGTGGAAGGTGGATGTTAAAAGTAACCACGGGAAGAATCGACTCAGCTCGTGATGCAAGGGATGTGGTGCACCCATGCGAGACAAGCCCCGTGTTGCTAACATCCCGTGACTTGGACAGCCTGCCTCTTCAGGAGCTCAGTAAAGCTTCTGGACCTTTAGTATTAAACCTTAACTGCAGTGTGCTGTTAGCATTGAGTATTTACATAGCAAACTGGGGTGTCCCACCTGTGGCCTAAGGTGGTCATGCTGAATTTGTGAGGACTTTTTTTTGCTTATCTGTGGTGTTGGATATCAGGTATGCATGGACCTTTTTTTTTTTTTTTTGATAATCAGTTTTGTCAGTGTCTATTCATTTAACCTATGGTCTAAGACAACTCTTATTATTCTAGTTGTGGCAGAAAAAAAGAAAATAAAAAGGTTGGACATTCTTGATAGAACAAACTTTTCAATAGTTTATTGAGTGCAGGGGCTTTGTAACCTTATAAAGCCTTATTTGGCTTACCTCCTAGGTTTCCAATGAATGTTTAATGGAGTTAATGAAGAATTAGGGTTTCAATTCCAATATTCTTTCATTTTTTTCTCTTTTAATTGATTGCTAGCTTTCTTACTCCTATAGTGGGCTTTTACAGAAAACTGTGTTTTTAAAAGTATCTGAATTACATACTTATCAGTCATTTACTTAGGGTTTATATACTTTATATACTTATATACTTGAAAGTATGTCTGAATTACATACTTGTCAGTCATTTATTTAGGGTTTAATATTAGGGATTACAGTTAAACCCTGGAAGGCAGTTTCTTTTTTGATACTGTTTTGTTGTTTTTTTTTTTTTTGAGACACTCACTGGGTCACCCTCAGTAGAGTGCTGTGGCATCATAGCTCACAGCAACTTCAAACTCTTGGGCTTAAGCAATTGTCTTGCCTCAGCCTCCCAAGTAGCTGGGACTACAGGCACCTGCCACAACACCCAGCAATTTTTTTTGTTGCAGTTGTCGATATTGTTTAGCTGGTCCAGGTTGGGTTGGAACCCGCCACCCTGGGTGCATGTGGCCAACAGTATAACCACTGTGCTGTGGGCACCGAGCCTGATACTGTTTTTAAGATAAGAAAAATAGGGTGAAGAATGCTTAAATGCAGCTGGGATTTGAACCCCTGAGTCTTTTCTTCTTTACGTTTTAAATTTACATGCAGTAAAATTGACTTATTTTTGCTGACCAATTCTATAAGTTTTATTACATGTATAGATTGTTGTGACTGTTACCATTGTTGATGGTATACAGAACTGTCACCTTGAAATTCCCAGTGATACCCTTTGTAGTCAATACTCCTTTATACTCCCTAAGGCTGGCAAACACTTATCTGTTCTCTGTCTCTATGGTTTTGCTTTTTTCAGAATATTATAGAAATGAAATCACAAAATATGTAACCTTTGAAACTAGCTTCTTTTATTCAACACAATGCCTGGGAGATTTCTTCATTTTGTTACATGTATCAGTAGTTTGGACAGGGCGTGGTGGTTCATTCTGTAATCCTAGCACTGTGGGAGGCCAAGGAGGTCAGATTGCTTGATGTCAGGAGTTCGAGACCAGCCTGAGCAAAAGTGAGAACACCCCCCCCCCATCTCTATTAAGTAGAATAGAAAAAACTAGCTAGCTATTGTGGCAGGTGTCTATAACCCTAACTACTGGGCAGGCTGAGGCAAGAGGATCACTTGAGCCCAAGAGTTCGAGGTTGTTGTGAGCTGTGAGGTCATGGCACTCAACCCCAAGGTGACTGACACCTTCTCAAAAAAAAAAAAAAAAGTTAGATCCATTTTACTGCTGAGTAGTAATAAGTATTCTGTTATATGAATGTACCAGTTTATGCATTTTACTGATGAAGGATATTTAGATTGTTTTCCATTTTGTGTGATTATGAATAAGCTAATATAAACATTCATGTAGAGGGTTTTGTGTAATCAAAAAAATTTTTTTGAGGCAGAGTCTCAAGATGTTGCCCTGGGTAGAGTGCCGTGGTGTCACAGCTTACAGCAACCTCCAACTCTTGTGCTCAAGCGATTGTCTTGCCTCAGTTTTTGTATTTTTAGTAGAGATGGGGTCTACTTTTGCTCAGGTTGATGTCCAACTCATGAACCTGCCTCTGCCTCCTGGAGTGCTAGGATTACAGGTGTAAGCACCACACCCAGCCTGTGTAATCAAAGTTTTATTTCTCTAGTTTGGATACATAGATATCAGTTTGCAGCATTGTTAGGTGAGTATATGTTTAACTTTATAAGAAACTTGAAAACTGTTTTCCAGAGTGCGGTCCCATTTGTATTGTCACTAGCAATGTATGAGAAATGTATTCTACGTTTTTTACCAGCCCTTGACGGCACCAGGTTTTTCTTGTTTGTTTTTAGCCAGTTTAACAGGTATGTAGTGACATTGTACTGTGTTTTTTTTTTTTGAGACAGAGCCTCAAGCTGTCACCTGGATAGAGTGCTGTGGCGTCACAGCTCACAGCAACCTCCAATTCCTGGGCTCAAGCGAGTCTCCTGCCTCTCCCTCCCAAGTAGCTGGGACTACAGGCGCCCACCACAACGCCTGGCCATTTTTTGGTTGCAGCCGTCATTGTTGTTTGGCAGGCAACAATGGATTCAAACCTGCCAGCTCAGGTGGACGTGGCTGGCGCCTTAGCACTCTGGGAGGCCAAGGAGCACCGAGCCTGTATTGTGGTTTTAATTTACATTTTGTTTTGTTTTATTTATTTATTTATTTTTTTGGTAGAGACAGAGTCTGACTTTATCTCCATCAATAGAGTGCCGTGGGGTCACACAGCTCACAGCAACCTCCAACTCCTGGGCTTAGGCGATTCTCTTGTCTCAGCCTCCTGAGTAGCTGGGACTACAGGCACCCGCCACAACGCCCGGCTATTTTTCTGTTTTGCAGTTTGCCACTGAGGCCAGGTTTGAACCTGCCACCTTCGGTATATGGGGCCGGCGCCCTACTTGCTGAGTCACAGGAGCCGCCCTTGTTTTTTTTTTTTTTTGAGACAGTCTGACTCTGTTGCCCAGCTAGAGTGTGTTAGCATCGTTGTAGCTCACTGTAACCTCAAATTTCTGGACTCAAGTGATGTCTTTGCTTGAGCCTCCCGAGTAGCTGGGACTAGGGAGGAGGTATAGTCTAGTTTTTCTGGATTAAATGTTTGACTGGTTGCAGTCAGCTTTTGGTTAGTTTCTAGAATTCTGAAAAAGTTGTTTCTACCAGTTTCTTATTGCGTTTAAGGAAGGATGGACTTTTGGAGTTCTCTGTGCTGCCATTTTTTGTTGATATGGCAAGATCTTCAGTCTGTCATCTAGGCTGGAGTGCAGTGGTCTCGTCATAGCTCACTGCAGCCTTGAATTCCTGGGTTCACACAGTCCTCCCTCCTCAGCCTCTTGAGTAGCTGACATGACAGGGGTGTGCCACCATCTTCTGCTAATTCATTTTTTTTGTGAAGAAAGGATCTTGCTATGTGGCCCAGGCTGTTCTCAAATTTTTGGCCTCAAGCAGTCTTCCCACCTTGGCCTCTCAAGGTGCTAGGATTACAGGTGTCAGCCACCATACTCACCCCAAAAATAACTTAAAAAAAAAAAACAACTAAGTAAGATCATCAGTTTTTAATAAGCAAATAGGCCCAAGTTTTCAACAACAAAAATACCAAGAGGAAGTAGGGATATTCTTACCCATTTTTGAAGATTTTTTGCATTCTATTGTAGGATTATCAAGGTATTTCCATAAAGAGGAGTCTCAACTGAGTGAGACTCACAGTGCTGGGCTCAAGACCCCACATTCAGCCTCTTGCACAGGCCCCTTCCCTTTCTCCATTGCAGGCCACAGATACCCCAAACCACTGCCCCCTTTGTTACTTTTCAACATGATTTCCGAGGGTTATCTGGCCAGGGAACCCCATATTCCTTTTTGCTGTTAGAGTGACTTAGAGGAAGTAGTTTTGCTGGACTGTCTTGAACAAATCTGACATGTTCAGAAGTAACATGGGGAGTGAAATTGAGGAGGGCTTAGAATTTTCACTTATAATTTTTGTTTGAGTTTCTTCTAATGAGAGTTTATTACTTTTGAAATTAAAAGAATAAAGAGTAAATAAAAAATACGAGAAATAATTGCCTGCTTGTCTAGTGTTGCTCATTTTATGAGTTTTTTTTTTTGAGACAGAGTCTTTCTTTGTTGCCCTTGGTAGAGTGCTGTGGTGTCACAGCTCACAGCAACCTCAAACTCTTGGGCTTAAGCGATTGTCTTGCCTCAGCCTCCCAAGTAGCTGGGACTATAGGCACCCGCCACAATGCCCAGCTATTTTTTAGTTGCAGTTGTCATTTTTTAGCTGACTTTGGCCGGGTTTGAACCTGCCAGCCTCTGTGGATGTGACCTGTGCGGTAACCATTGTGCTACAGGCGCTGAACCATGTTATGGTATTTTTTTAAAACCTATTTTTCCCTTAGACGAGTTACTATAATGATCATAACAAATGCTGTCCTGTTGATAAAAGAAATGATTGATAAACTCTTCGAGGAAATGATAGGAGGAAGGAGTATATAATTGTGTTTCCTCTGAAGATTGTTTTTCATAACACTGGCTAATTCATCATTTGTTCACCTCTTTGGTCTAATGACATTCACTCGTTTTCATGAAAGCTATAATCACCTGAAAAGCAAATCCTCATTTATAACCAAACTCTTGAAAGCTATTTAATATAATCAAAACCTATCCCTAGCATTCTGTTTTATTTTTCCTGTGTATTCCATCTCTGTCTTGTGGTACACCTGAACCTGTTCTAGAGGACTAGATCTAGAAGGCATGCTTTTTTTTGGAAACAGGGTCTCACTCTGTTACCCAGGGTAGAGTGCAGTGGTGTCAGTCTAGTTCACAGCAACCTCAAACTCACTGGCACAAATGATATTCCTGCCTCAGCCTCCCAAGTAGGTGGGACTACAGGTGCCTG